>LPNX010288819.1:0-21388 GCA_001517045.1 Pseudotsuga menziesii
ACAATATCTAGCAGCTAGATTGGAGCAATTTCCCAAGTTTAAGGAACTCTTCTTGTGTCTTACTTTCAAAAACACATGATCCACAACTTGAAACTATCTACAGTCCTGTTCTAATCTACATAAATTTTCTTCCTGTCTTGAGCTAGATTTATATTTTGCTTTACCTTAACCATTTGATCCTCCATATCCTTTAATAATTTTGGTCCAACAATGACTATATCCATTAGGTTATCCCAACTAATGGGAGTATTAGACTTCCTTCCATACATGGCCTCGAAAGGACTCATCTTCAAAGAGGAATGATATCCATTATTATAAGAAAATTACACCAAGTGTAAATAATATTCCCACTTAGATGGCTGATCCATTACATACATCCTTAACATATCTTCAATTACTTGGTTAACTCTTTCTGTTTGTCCATCCGTTTGAGGGTGGTATGTTGTACTCATGTTTAGACTTGTACCAAACCCTTTGAACAATCCTTTCCAAAAGTTAGAAGTAAATTTTGAATCTCTGTCTGATACTATAACCTTCGGAATACCATGCAATCTGGCTACTTCTCTCATGTAAATATTTGCAATGTTAGCTTCTTTGTGAGTTGTCTTTACTGGAAGGAAGTGTGGTTCCTTAGTCAATTTGTCTACCACAACCATGATCGCATCATTTTTCAATCTCATCTTAGGTAACTTGGTGATGAAATCCATCGTCACTACATCCCATTTCCATTTTGGTATATGCAAGGGTCGCAACAACCCTGCTGGATGTCGATGCTCAACTTTAACTTTTTGACATTCCATGCACCTAGCTATATATTTTACAACATCATTCTTCAACCCTGGCCAATAGTGTTGTTTCCTTACTGCTACTACTATTTTCTGATAACCTGAATGTTCGACATAAGGGACATCATGTGTTTCCTTCATAACCACCTTCCTTATATCTCCAACATTAGGAACATAAACTCCATCTTTGTGCATGAGTATCCCATTTTCTTTAAACTTATACTTATCGAATTTTTGTGGAATTTTTTGTTGTTTCAACCCTTCTTTCACCTATTTATAAAGTTAATCAATAACACTGGCTTCAATGATCTTATCCTTCAAATCTTATGTGCTAGTGCTAATAGTTATTGCATGCCTCACATGCATGTTCCTACTAAGTGCATTAGCTAGTTTATTTTCTTTACCTCTGATATGATTGATGTCAAATTCATATTCACATAATAACTCCATCCACCTCCTTTGTCTTGCATTCAAATCAGGCTGCTCAAACAAGTATTTTAACCCATCATGATCAGTTCTCAACTCAAATTTTTTACCCATTAGATAATGTCTCCACATCTTCAAAGCATGGATGATAGTTTCCAGCTCTAAGTCATGGGTGGCATAGTTCTTCTCATGCTCCTTCAAATTTCTAGATTCATAACTGATTACATGTGCATCCTTTATTAATACTCCACCAATGCCTTGCTTTCATGCATCCATGCATACAACAAAGTTCCCTTCGGGGTCCCTTGTCTTGGAATATATAGGGATGTCATCCAAGAATATAATCACAAACTTATCTAAGTACTTTCTGAAGACTCCATTCAATAAACAAATGAATACTGCAAGTGCATTTGTTAAACCAAAAGGTACTACTGTTAACTCAAAGTGCCCATACCTTGTTCTGAATGTTGTCTTACTGATATCCTCATTCTTAATTCTAATTTGGTGGTATCTCGACCTCAAACCTATTTTTGAAAACACCTTGGCTCCTCTCAATTCATCAAACAAGTCATCAATTCTTGGTAAGGGGTACTTGTTTTTAACTGTTTCTTTGGTCAATTGTCTATAATCTATGCAAATTCTTAGAGTTCCATCTTTCTTCTTCACAAATAGCATAGGAGCACCCTAAGGTGAAACACTAGGTATTATGTAGCCTTTCTTTAGTAGCTCTTCTAACTGCATTTGTAATTCCTTTAACTCTGGAGTACTCATTCTATAACATGCTATAGATGAAGGTACTCTTCCCGGCCCCAAGTCGATAGAAAAATCAATGTCCCTCTTAGGAGGTATTCCTGGTGGTTCTTGAAATATATATGCAAAATTTTGTAGTATTGGATAATCCTACAACTATCGCTCTTTTCCTTCTTTTTATTCTTCTAGATGCATTGCATATAATTGGCATCCCTTTCTAAGACATTTCTTCAATTGCACAGCTATGATCTGCCTCAAGGATATGGGTCTAGGTATTCCTTTAAATGTCACTTGGTTCTTTTCTTCATCCAAACAAGTATAAGTTTTATTATGACAATCCAAAACTACATGGTCTGCATCCAACCAATCCATGCCAATCAATATACCATATGAACCCAAAGGTATAATGTTTAAGTCTTCAAAGGTTTTCATTCCATTCATTTTTAAAGGACACACTTTTACAAATTTAGTGATTTTCCTCTTGGATCCTATAACTAGCTGTACTAGACTTACTATTTCAAGTTTACTTTTCTTTAAATGACATTTCTCAACAAGATTAGGTGAAATGTATCTATTGCTAGCTCCTGAATCAATCAAAATAGTTATGGTTTTATTAGCAATCTTACCAACTACTTCAATCATTCAAGATTGATGGTCAGCTTGCCTCCCATCTAGGGCTGCATAGATCCTTTGAACACTTCCACCTACATCTCCAACATTTGAATCCTCTTCAATGTTCTGAAGGTTATTTTTCTTACACGTGAATTGACTGCCAAAGTGATTTTCCTTGAATATCCAACATTCCACAAGTGGTCTTTTCCCTAAAGTATCTTCCTTTAATTGTCATTCTTGGTAAGAATTATTGTTTCTGAACTTTGAAGGCTGGAAACCTTTCTTTCTCTGCTCTTGCTTGTTATTCTTCATATCCTTCCAATTCTTCTGATATGGGGCCTTGCTCTTATTTTGTTCATATAAGTGTTTTTCCTTCCAGATGGCATCCTTAAGGTTCTTTGGTCTATCATACTGGATTTTATCTCTATAAGATTCAGGAAGGCCACTTAGGAACCTTTGAACATTTACCTTCTAATCTTTGATGAAGTCTGCATAGTTCAAAAGTTCTAGAAACGTTTTCTCATAGGCCTCCATAGTCATGCTTCCCAACTTAAGATCAAAGAATTCCTCTGTACTCTTGTCATAGTAGTGCTCAAAAAGGTATTTTTTCTAAAAGTATTTCTTAAACTTCCTCCAAGATATTTTGTCTTCATCGATGTCTTTCAACTTAACTAGTTGATCCCACCAAATAGTTGCTTTACCTTGCAGATGGTATATGGATACTATTGCCTCCATATTAGGTGTTTACTGATGCAACTGGAAGAATTTCCTAAGTCCTATCAACCATGCTTCAGCATCTTCTCCTTGCTTTACTTCTCCATCAAAACTTGGGGGCTTGATTCTTCTCAACTCTCCTATTAGTTCATCCCGGGTAAATCTCCTCTTCTTGTATCTCACTGGAGATCTTTCAGGACTGCTCTCTCTACTGCATGATATATACCCCTTCTTTCTCTCTGAGTGATAAGGTATCCTTGAATATTATCTAGACCTCACATAACCTCTTTTATGACTCTTTTCAATGGATATTTGGATGGTATTTAATGATTTTAGATCATTTAGAATTTGCTCTTGGATATGAATTATTATTTCATTATCCTCTCTACACTTCCTCAATAAATCCTCCAATATTAACATTTCATTTCTCATCTTATGTCTGGTTAACCTTCTTCCCTCAAAAAACTCATCTTTGGGACTATAAGGTCTCCATCCTTCCTCAATATCCATCCCCAATCTCTGACTTCCGACTGTTGAACTTTTACTTGTCAAATACTTAGTCCTCACAGGTGTGATTAAAATATGAGTTGTAGTAGTCACACCGCTTGCTCAATCAATAACTAGGAACTTCAATGTGTTCATTAATAACATTTTGTTAGTATACTACACATTCGTATAAGTTCATTATCATTAAAAAAACACTTTTGTTCTTGTTTATAAAGTAACTAGCCATCATTTCTAAGTTACAATCTACTTAGTTGGACAAGGTGCAGGGTAGAAATCATTTCAATGTTTCTCCTTATTGGATGATCTTCAGGTCCATACCCATCCAAATCTAACGGTTTAATTAACTAACTTACATGTTAAATTATATTAAGGTGCATGCATCCAAGATATCTAATGCAAGTGCATGCTTACAATGTGACTTGAAACTTCACAAAAGGCCCAACAACCACAGTGTTGAAACCTGAAGCTCTGATACCACTTGTGATGTCCATGAACCTTGGGATAGGGCCAAAGGTGTCAAATTAATACTAAATAATTTTTAATAACAATGGATATAGATAAATTACTATTGATCTAACTAACCATTCACTCAAATAAATTAAATTCTAGAGATTCAATTATAACTAAAGTTCGCGACACTTAATTATTTAATTACGCCACTTAGTTAAATAATTAATTATGACACTTGATTAATAATTTCCAAAGTGCAAGATAAAGGTCATACTTGAAACAAGAACATCAATAATACATGATAAACACCATATTCCTTGTGAATAACTAGTTTATGTATTTTGAGTTTGTTTGATAGCATAGTTTATAAATAACCAAGTATTGATTTCATTGATTATTGAAAAATAATCTAATTTTTCGGTGTTATTATGTGTGTGAAGTTAGTGACCATAAAAAGTAAGGAAAACCACATATAATGGAGAATACATAGGCTGCAATCTACAGCCACATGGAAACCATAACAAACAAGAAGACCGGCTGCAACTACAACCCTCAAAATCGGCTCTGGATGACTGTCCCCTACAATAATCTCTCACTAATAAAAATCAGATCGTATGGCTGCCACCCTCCAGCCATCGATTTCTTTTACATATATAATACCTCTCTCATCCTCATATTTGTAACTAACAACAATTATATAAGCAAATGATTTACAATAAAATGATAGGTGTGTTATTCTCGACATTAGAAAGCTATCGGACCAAAACTAACATATCTTGGTCATCCGAAAAGATTTTTCAATGAAACGAAAGGCATTGTTTACTAGAAACACTGCCCCAAATGCGATGGAATAGGTCTCACAACCTATAAATTAGCATAGATGGTATAACCATATCATATCGTTGCACCCCTCTTAATAAAATAGAGCCAAAATTACAAGTTCTGGTTACGAAGAAGAAGAATAGAAAGAAGGTAAGAAGAATAGAAACTAAATTCCATGAGGTTCATCCTTTCTCCATCCATATCTGAAATTCAATACATGAACACTCAAACAACCAGTCAAACATCATTGGACATATACCAAATAAAATAATGCAATGAAATCACAACATAAGAGACATACTTATCTCAAAATATAAGCAATGCGTTGCAGCAGGAAAACATTCCTCCCAGCCGTAGACACTCTCAAGCCTTCCTCGATTCAATAGGTCACCCCCTAGGTGAGACCATGGATCCATGAGTAGATTCTCACTTAGTCTCAATACTCTCAAAAATACCTCTTTCAAGAGATACAATACTTCCCACTACTACTTTCCTGTCTGTCTCCACTGCCTATGGGATGTGACCTAGCTCCCCATTCCCATTTTCTGGCTTCCTGTGTAAGAACTTGGATTAGTAGAGTGATATAATGGAATAAAATGGAACAAATAGACTCCCTCTAAGTCTCAACACACTCTCAATAACATTAACCTTCCCAACATGGGTAGATAGCATAAATCACATGGTCTAAAGCTCAAGATTAACTTCAACGAGGAGATGGCATATGGATTTATAGCATAACGAGGACCATTCTAACCCAAATGGATCAACCCAAATTAGAGATAAGTAAGCTTAAAACTTCATCATGGATAATTAACTTGAATTAGTGGAGTGGTGGCTTAGTGAAAAGATTCCCTTTCCCAAATTAGCACCATGAGGAGGAGTTACCCAAAAAATAAGGAGCGGAGCCATGAACAGCAGATGGAGGCATACTAATGCACAAAGGGGGTTACAAAACATAAAGGAGGTTCAAATAGGTGAGAGAGGGCATCTAATGGGGTCATAAATATCATGGAAGCACAAAAATAGGATCATCAATGCGTGGTGTAAGAGTGGAAGCTAGAAAATAGCTTACAATCCTAAAATATAGGAAAGAGCTCATAAATGACCATAAACACATAAATGTGAGGGAATATTTTCACAAGGAAGGATACCTATGCAATATGGTCCCACTAAGGTGTGCAAAATATGCAAAAATATCTCCACGGCCCATAATTATTGAAAATAGGGTTCGTTGTACAAGGTTTGTGTGACGAACATTATTAATCTCACCAAGGTGCAAATATGAATTGGGATGGACAAAGTTAAGTCAACAATAAGTTATTAGGTGCTAGGGGTCCCCATTCCCCCTCACTTTGTGGAATCCATGGTCCCCCATACTCTTTTATTTTCCTTTCATGAGCCAGTTGTTTATTTAATCAATCATCACTAGTAGAAAATGAGAAATTAATGACTAAAAAAATGACTAAAATAAGGCTATAAATAACTATTTTTGAGTCGGTGACTAATAGTATCAAATTTCCACTATCTTATAGCTCGTCATATTTCACTTGTCATTAATAGCTTGAGTTAGTAGTCATTGATTTAGTTATTGATAGACAATGATTTAGTCATTGATAGACAATGCTTTAGTCATTGATAGTCAATGATTTAGTCATTGTTTTAGTCATTGATAGTTAATGATTTAGTCATTGATTTAGTCATGGATTCAGTCATTGATTTAGTCACTGAGTTAGTCATTGATTTAGTCACTGATTTAGTCACTGATTGCAACCATTAATGACCAAATATGCAACTAAATAAACTAATGGATGTTAACATATTAATGACTAAGCTAAATACAACTAAGATACGGGAAATTAGCTACTAATAGTCGTATATATACAAATTTAGTCATTTTTGTAGTCACAAATTTATGATAGTGCACGGAGGAATCGAACCACCAACTTCTTGCCTATAATTAGGTAGGAACTCTACCATTGATCTAGAACCCTTTAACAAGTTGTTATTGCTTGACAATGATGATATTCAAACAAATTTATGATAGATATCAATATACAAACTACATAATTATTACTATTACAACTTACTAGTAACTAGTATTTATGAGAAACTAATTCCTGAGAGCTATGTACAATTTTCCTTGTAACTAAATCTAATAAAAATAATACAAATACTCTTACCAAAGATATTTAGTGATGAGAACCTCTTCCCATTATTCATCACTATCATTCTCATATTCCAAAGAAGAGTCCTTCTTGAAAGGATTTCGTAGCTCAATGCCATCACTACATCCAAAACAAAGAGTAAAAAAGAAAACATTCCCTCTTGTCTACTACAATATTAAGGATCCATGAGATTCAAGGTGTTTAAGATGTTCCTCATCATGGGATATCAAAATTAAAACACAACCTGTTGCTTTGATAATTAATAAACTTAAAATTATGCAAATTATATTCACCTTTTCTTTGAGAAGGTTCCATAATAAGCAACTCTATGATTGTGATCAAACTACAAAAGGCTTCTTCTCTTATTGTGAAGCCTATTTTAGCTTTAAGTAAAGTGATAAACAATCTAAGAGGAAGACAGATTCAAAAACTTATTGCTAATGGAGACTCGATGATTAGAATTTGCAAAATTAGAGACTTGACTCCCTATGCACCGTAATGTCTTGCAAAAATGATCTCTAGACTTAGAATTCAAAGAATTGTAAGTATTTTGACTTGGGGAATTGCAAGTATTGCAAGTATTTAGCATAGAATCATTTACTGTTTCAAAAGTACCATTTTGTATGGAGGAGTTATGCTTTGTGAATCATTATTCCTTGGCTATAAGGGCACCTAATAGTGGATTCAATAATTAAAGAGTCATGTTTCTAATATAAAGAGAAATACCCTTCTCCTACAACATTGTGTCTTTAGAGAAACCTTTAAAGGGTTGTATATTTGGATTCTAGGTGATGATACCAGTTATTTGAAAGGTAGGACAATGGTTAAGCATGAATTAAACTTGAAAAACTTGCAAACTATTAGGTATAACAAAATATATATCAGCTCTTTGTTGAGATGTATAGGATCTGAAACAACTTCCATGATGATTGGAAAACAGTTCATAGAGAGAAATAACCATTGATAAGAACTGAACTTTCCTTAGAATGTATGGTCACCTAAAATAAGACTACACTAAAATTTAGATTCTAGTAAGCTTTTGAGATTGACTAAACCTATCGAAAAGGTTGGAGAGACTAGTATTCTACAGTGTTCTTATAATGCATAGTTGCATAAAGGCATATTCTTATCAAGATTTGTGAATTTCAAAATGAAGGAATTTACTTGACAATGAAATGCACATTTATGATGAAGCAAAGGATAGAGAAAGTCGTGAAGAGGTTCATATTCCCCAATTGAACTTCCTACAAGAAACTATTTCTTTGTAAGGGTAATAAAGCATGTCTCCATCCTACTTGATTGGAATGTGAAAGTGCCATGCCATGATTATCTGATTATGAATTAGTTTTAAGTTCCAATTCCCTTCAGGCCCTATGGCATGTTTACACCTTCCAGTTTGACTCCCCATGTGGGATGTGTTGCTTCTTCAATGGAATATAAGAGCCTCACTAAAACCTGGGTCTCATATTTTGGTGTGGAGTTATATTTACAAGTACAAAGTTCAAGGTTCATGAAGAATTGTTCAAAACCTACCATGAGTAGAAGATTATAACATAGGGTATGTTTATGAGGGATGATAGAGGTAGGGCAGAGAAAACGGTAAGAGTAAGAGAGGGTCTGACATAGCTAATTTAAGGAAAAACAATCTAAATCACACGAACAAAAAACATCACTTGAAAATAATTTTTTGTTGAAAGTTCGTTCTATGTATCACATAATTCCAATTCCCTAGGTTGTGAAGAGGCAACAGTGCATACATTGCATGTTTTGCCTATTTCCAACCTACAAGCTGAAAAGTCTTGTGATCAAGCCATCTACTATCATAATAGTGGATCACAAATTGTGAAATCACTTGGCACTGATTTTGTTACCCTCCAAAATTTCGAGGATCTGAATGTTTCATTATTGACAGAATCAAAGAAATTTCAATTTGACAAATATGTCATTTCCATCTTGAATGAAAGTGGTGCCCTGCACAAGTTAGAGATTGAAAATAATTCTACATCATTAGAATCCTTACCTTCCCACAAGGTGAGTAGTCAAGAGGAATGAAAATTTGATCACTGGATAGCTAATGTCGGAGGATAGTAAAACTGTGTTGGAACTTGGAAAAGAATTTTGTTTCACAATGTCTTTAGTTTCTCTATCAAGTCTAAAAGTATAAAGAGGGAAAGCATTGCTCGTTATTCGTTTAGTGGGCACTCAACAAATCACCGCAGGTTAGAAGCCATATTTTATACAACAGTCTAATGAATTGACATTGAATGTGCAGGAAAGTATGTTTACTACTTGTAGACAAGTTGTGCAGATAACCAAAATGAGCATGGCAGTAGAGAATGGAGATATTGAGAAGAATGGTCCAATCGCAGAGCAATGCGAAAAGAATTAGAAAACAAATCAGCTTACACCAGAAGCCACCTATCATCAGAAACTTAAAAATTTAACATTTCTTTTTGAAAAAAATTATTATTGATGGTTATCAGCAAGCAATGCAAACTGCTCAGTTTAGCATGAAGATGGTGAATGGTTGTGCCAAGCAAATTGAACTCTCAAACCTAGAATTTCAAAACAGTGCTGAAGCAGTCGTAATTATCATGGACATGGATAGTGATCATACTAGGCAGACTGGTCTTATGAACCAGGAATCTGAAGGGAGTGATAAAGCACTAGGGCCTAGTGCAGAAATAGAGGATGATCTTACTCAGCAGACTAGTCATATGAATTCAAAATTTGGAAAGAATGTTGAAGTAACCAAAACTAGCATAGAAATACCAAATAGTCTAACTAAATACAATCTTATGAACTTGAAATCTAAACATAGTTTTAAAACATCTAGAACCAGCATGAACATAGAGAATGATAATGATGAGAAAGCTTGTGTTATCAACCAAGAATCTAAAATCATTTTTAATGTAGGATGCACAACATTTGAAGCAACAACACAAGATGGAGGGTAGCCAAAGCCTTGTAATCAGGAATGCATCATGACTTCAGATTCAGGTAGTTGTAAAATTGGTTCTCACAGTCATTTGAAGCTGCATAATTAACATGCAATAGAGTTCTCAGTCCAGGTTTGATATGCTCATATTTGGATCATATATATGTTTATGTTATGTTCCAACCTATCTGAAAATGTTTTGTTAACATGGTATTTTTACTCTTTTAAATAAAGGACATGCTTTAAAAGTTTAACCATTTGCTTAATGACTTGGAAAGTACGAAGCAATATAATTTAATTTCTTTGGGTATATTTAGATTCTGAAGTTCAAAGTGAAATAATAGATACTGAAAAAAATATTTCCAAACGAACAGTTACTCCTATATATTGATAATGGCATGGAGCTAAATGCTAAAAATTAAAATAGTTTACTCAACACTTAATATCCTTGGAGCTGTTGTAGAGTAACCGTAACATTTATTAGGTTGTTTTATTGTAGGGAATCCTAACACCCAAGGTGGAGGAAAACTTGGCTATCTTGAAAACCTTGAAAAGGATGTCAAGGAAGCAACAATAGCAGGGTTATATGTGCTATGCATGACAGGAAAAGTTTTTAACAAAGATGAAAAAGATCCTGAAAAAGATGAGTTCAAGGTCAAGACTTCAGAGATTGGTCTTGACTCTATTTCATCTATAATTGAAGAGTGTGAGCTCTCATAGGGTAGTGTGTTCCTAGGTGATAGTGAAGAGTCTGCCAACGAGTTTGATCTTTCTTTGGTGTAGTATTCATGCCAATCTAAGGATGGTCAAGTTGGGGCAGAAAGAATTGAAACAAAAAATCAACATTTAGGATGCTTAAGATGCAAGGATGCAGAGGTTGAATCCAAAAAATTTGAAGCTAGAATCCAACAATGCTGCAGTATGTCTCAAAGTCATGGTATATCTATAGTTAGAGTTAATTCAGGAAATATTTTCTCGAAAGGGAGCAGTAAATATCCTGCTATTTTTCCTAATTCTGAATGTTATAGCAAAATCTTGTCACCATCATGTGATAAGACCTTTAACACACCTACTTGCCCTAAATCCTAGCTTCTGGAGTGAAGACTAAATGGTTTTTAATCTGTCTATCATACAAATTCGTAGCACCTCTCCTGCACCTTTATCAAGGAGCATTACCCTTGTTCACACCTCTTTTCATCGGTTTCCCACAAGCGGTGCCACTGCCTGTCACCCTTGGTCCATAGGCGGTTAATACTAGAACCACTTTGTCATAGAAGGAGAAGCGCGGTACCCTGGGTAAAAAAAGGAAAAAAATAAGCTTCTCAAGGCTTCTAGATCATAAGCCTCAAGATATCCCTTATCCCTACTGTTTTGGGTTAGTTGAACTCGAGATCCCTCATCCTAGGATCTTAGAGGCCGCCTCACCCACTAATTTCTCAACCATCTATATCCATCTAGTCCTATAAATATGAGCTCATAGCCATGGTTGAGGAGAGAACATTTTGAAGGTATTGTTATGCTATTGGACTAATTATTGGCCCATGATCATTTGGAGAGAGCATAGAGAGCTAGATTCGGAGCTTTTGGGGATGAAGAGCTAGTTTCATGGAGATGCATGTAAACACTAAGGCTTGGTTGTAAAATTGTTCATATTTCTAATGCAAGCTGATTTTATGTCCCATATATATTGTTGATGTTTCATTTCAGATATATATTGCTAGATTCCTTCGTAACTAGCATAGATTAGTAGATCATATTCTGGTTGGTTTGATTTGTTTCGTGTTGAACTCTTTTGCAGGTACACAGGTGAACTATCAAAGCATCGTATTCCAAATATCTACAATGTCTAGGGAGATTTATCAACCTCTATGATCTATTTTTTCTAGATCTGAACCATTCAGACCGGCAGAACACCTTGCTCTTTGCAGGAGGTGAAATATTCCGATCAAAAAATCTACTAACTCCGCTAGGGAGTAGTTGTATTTAGTTGTTCTGATCGTCCTCAGTCTAAAACTCTTGTACGAATCCAGGCTCCATTTTATTCAACTCTTTACAGTCAAATCTACTTTTTGATTTGTATTATTTGGGTTTGAAATTTCCAGATCTGTTCATATCTGAGTGATTTCAGTTTTTTATTCTCTGTTACCATATTCAATTCAATAGTATTCACCTTGATCTAGTCTTCTTTTGATTTTATCCATTGTTCTCTTGCTTGTTTTGGCCATCTATAGGGAACCACAGCAATGCTTTGTACGAGGTGCGGTGCCATTGCCTAAACACAGTGGATAGTAAGCAATGCCACCGCTTGTATCCGGTTAGCGAGGAGCAGTACTGCTTCAGAAACGCTCTTACAACACCTACAAAGCATGGTACCAGGTAGGCATTAGTCCAAAACTCTTTTTCCTCATTTTTCTTTGTAAAAATTTGGAATTTTGATTGCTTTCAGTTCTATTATCAAGCTTGTGTTATTGAATCCGATGTGTGTGTCTTGCTACTTTCATGGTTTAAGATTGATTTTGAGTGGAATTTCGAAAATTTGGTTAGTATTTTTTATTGTTCATCCGCTTCTTACTTGTTGGTCGTGCTTAGAGAAGGATTTATTGTTTTCTGAAAGTTAGAGTGTTTATTGAAGTCTCTTTTCGCTGCATATACTGAAAGAAGAACAATAGATTAGCTTCTAGATTTCATTTCTTGGTTACATAGTAAACTTGTTTTTCTTCCCTTCAAAAAAAAAAGTTTTGCTTAACATTAGGACATCATATTTGAGTGTTGGATTTGGGTTTTCTGATTGGATTCATAAGCTTTCAGGACCTTTATGATCTTTCATCTCTCATGCATATAGGGCTATCTCAATCAAAATAAAAAAATGGTAGTTTTAAGTTAGATTTGCATATGTTTTTAAGAAATTTGAAAAGTTAGAGTGCATTGGCATATAGGTGTGCTTGGTATTGTTCTTTTAGGAGAAGAGATTCTCACCCTTCCCATTTGATTTCGGAAAGAAGAATTTGGTTTGTAGAAGTATTTTCTTGTCTTTGATTTGATGTTCATGACTGTTGATTGGAATGATTTTTGGTTTTGAAACAAAAAGAAAAAACACTCTCTTCCCTCCCGTAAGTAGGCATATTGAACGGTAAAGTGAACATTTGCACAAGCATATTTCATGGTATTACTTTTCTGTCAGAAGATCATGCATTCATATAACTTTATAACTTAAAATTAACAGTAGTTGTAGGTTAAAATTTACGTATTAACTTGAGTGATAGGTTAGAAACGTGTTCGGGCATCGTAAAACGTAGGAGCTGTCATTATTTGTTACCATTACATTCCAGGACTCATGCAGTTCTTCCACATAGTGTCGGTATATCGAACAACCTTTCACGTACCCTTGAGGTATATAGGAAGGTACTTCATGTACTCAATTGTATATCGGAAGGCCCCTTGTGTATGGTTATGCATTAGAGAACACTACTACCGATTCGAGCTCCCATGTACCTTGAGTATATCGGGAGACCCCACTAGGGTACCTTATCTATCTAAGGAAAGCCATTTGGCCATCTTGTTTGGAGCCATACACTGAAAACAACATTATAGGAGATTACTACGCATGTACCCTCGAGGTATATCGTGAGTGGCACCTGCTTGACAATCCTAGTGAGAGACCTGACTTTTGAAATCCTCCTGTCATTTTAAGTCTTCTTGTTTTGACTTATAGTTTGAGTACGGAATTCTTTTGGTGCGTTTTTTCTAGATTTTCAGACCCTAGGTTAGATAGGAACTGTACATGCTAGTTGAGTTAAGACAGTCCAGGAGAGTATGGGCTTGCCACCCGATTTCACTTCTGTTTTAGAAGGAAATCCAATGGAAGCTATCGACCAAGGAGCTGCTACCACCTCCCAAGTGGGAGATAATGTGGTGGTGGAAAGTGGAGTACCATATTCTTCACACTCACTGCCCTTGGTCCAATAGCCTTCTTGAGAGTATTCATTGTTCCATCCTCCCTCGGAAGGTCATGTTGATGATACCCATCCATATTTTGGTCCTAACGCTCCTTTTTGGGAGACACCCATCAGACAGGCCATTGCTAAGAGTAAAGAAGAACGCAGGAAATACCGTGCTACTATCCTCCATGGACAGGAGGTAGAAAAGAAGATTGACAACCTATTACGCCCTTCACCAGTTCATTCCACATTCCTTCCTGTGGGATATCATTCACTAGCCGATTCTATGAGACCCATTGAACCGATCATAGATCATCAATTAACAACCCAGATCCCAAGTGAAATTTGCACCCCTCTCACCTCTTATGTTATGTTTGATCCAAATCCACCCAAATCTTTTGCATCTGGGGCCCAAACTTCAATTCCAGTGTCTTCAGTACCTTTCAATGCCGGGGGATAACCCCCGGCATGAACTACGTTGTCTAAGACTAGAGTTGTACCTAGTCAAGAGAAGACCTCTAACATAAAAACATCTACAGTTTTTGTCCCTCCCACCCACACTAATGTGGTAAATCCCCCATCTAGTTCAGATCAACCCTTGGGGGCACAACCTGTTGCCTTTCAGTATTCTAGTGGTTATGGTTATCAAATACTTGTAGATAATCATCCATCCAATCCGACTGGAATTCCATTCCCTAGAAACACTTTTACGCCATGGGGGAAACCCAACTGGTCTTACATGCCATCCATGGGAGGGATACCCATACATACTGCAGGAGGTGCAGGAGGACCACCTTATGGAGGTCCTCCCCCTAGGGGACGTAATGGTATTTGAGGGCCTAGTAGTCCTCCTCATGGTCATGGTGGTCCTAGTGGTCTTGGGGGACCTGGTGGCTTTCCTCGTTATGGCTCGGGAGGGTCTGGTGGCCCCCCACCTAGTGATTCTGGTGTCTCTGGAGGTTCTGGAGGGTCTAGTGGTATGCCTCCTAGTGGTCCTGGTGGTCCTGGAAGTCCTAGTGGCTCTGGTGGTCCTAGAGGTCCTAATTCTAGAAATCAACCCCCCATGGGAAGATTTCCTGGTAGTTCTTCCTCACAACAACCTGTTTATCAGTCTACCTATGGCCCTACTGGTAATTTCATGCCATATAAATATTACCAGTATATGCAACCCAATAGACAGTTACCTTTTCTTTCAACTTTGGACATGCCTGATTTGTCCAAGTTGATTAATGATCCCATCCGACACAATCCCTCGTGGCCTCCCATTCCGGTAAAGTTACCATCGAATATTCCAAAATTCGATGGGAATTAGGGTGAAGATCCATAGAACCATGTTATGACTTTAAATTTGTGGTGTTCCTCGAACTCCGTCATGGATGATTCTGTTTGGTTAAGACTCTTTCAGTTAACTTTGACTGATACAGCTGCGAAGTGGTATATTGAACTCCAACAACATTCGTTTGTGAATTTTGGCTTGTCGGCAACTGTATTTCTTATGCACTTCCAACTCCCTATTCACTATGAAACGGGCACTGATATTTTAACCTCTCTATGACAAAAAACCTCCACCCCCATTTCTAATCATATGCATGAGTGGAGAAGGCAGAGAAGATTTATTAAAGCCCCTATTTCAGATCAGTTGTTAGCTGATTGGTTCACTAAGTCCTTGTTTCCTCCTATTTCCTGTGATGTGGCCATGGGCGGTGCCATTACCGAAGAGCAAGCCATTAGTTGGGATCAGTACCTAGACTTGGTCTATGCCCAGTCTAGGACTTTTTATGACCTGATTCCTCAAGCTCCTCGCCCCAACACTGACCTTTCCAAGCCACCGAAAGAAGTACCTGTTCATGGGATTGTTTGTTCAATCCAGTCCCCATCCACAGCAAAACCTGGAAAGCAAACCCAAACTACAACTCCTTCGACTCTCAAGGTTTCTGCCGAGGTCAATTCTATTCAAACTACTCAAACCTCGGGTAATAAAAAGAAAGGTAAAATTCAAATAAAAAACCTAGAAACCAACAAGAGACCCCAAAATTAATCCATAATGACAACAACATAAGGAAACGGAAGGCTAAATATCCTTGTCTTTTATGTGGTGGTGACCACTTCTCAAAGGAATGTCCCCATCGAGACGAAATCTCCCAGTTTTTGAAGTCTAATCCTACACCTGCAGTACTTACAGATCCCTTTCCCTCTCAACAACAGTTGGTAGACCACATGTCGAACAAGGGTAACTCTAGTTCATCGGAGGAAACTCGTATGATGTCCTTAGATATCATTCATCTGCAAAATCGAAACCAGAATTATAATAAACCTGCATATAAGAAAGAATATCAATCTTCTTTAGGGAAATCTCCCCCTACTAGTTCTCTGGAATCCTCGTTTACTGTTCCCTTGTCTATCGAGAAGCCTACTCTCGACATGATTTTGCACCCACCAAAGAGTACTCTTCATAAGGCTATCTTTAATGCCAATTCCCTAGCTTCTCAATTCTATAATGTGGTTGAAGACATCACTTAGGAACCTTGTGTGATGTCTACCTTAGAGGTACTCCAAATTTTCCCTACACAACGCAAGAACTTGTTGACTGCATTAGGAGTTGTAGACTCGGATAACACTAACTTGATTCAATTCAATGTTGAGAACTACAAACCTAGATTACTACATAAAATTGCTTTTTAGATCATTACAAAAGCAGTCGAAAATAAAGTATTTCGAACGGTACCAGATGAAGGAGCTTCGGCCTTGGTGTTATCTCTGACTTGTTGGAAAGCTCTTGGCTCTCCCAAGCTTGTTACATCACCTACGACCTTTAAATCCTTTGATGGATGGGGATTCCAACCCCATGGCCTCATATTAGCCCTCGTGGTCAAGCTGTGGGGAAAAACCATTTCCATCCAAGTAGAAGTGGTAGATGCCCCTCTAGATTATAACCTCCTCTTAGGAAGGAATTGGTTCTATGCCATGAATGTTGTTTCTTCACCAGTATTTCAAACGATCCAATTCTCATATCTCAGGAGAATTGTTACCATTGACCAGCTTGATTTCTGTACGCCAGATGTTACTACCTCCATGGCTAATAAAACCCCCATGTTAGGTCAATTCCCACATCCTTACCAGTCGATTGGGGTAGGTATGCTGAAGGATTCATCCCTTATGGGGATTTTTCCCTCTACTACTCCTAGCACGGATACCGTGACAATACATATGATCGCTTCATTTGATATTGAGCCCCAGGGCACAAATGTTGTTCAGTCCACCTTGTTGAGTCCGCATGAAGCTATGTATGACACCATTCAAACTTGCTCTGATGATCACACTAATGACATTCATTTAGTGGCTTCAGATCCTTACCATTTACCGTACTAGTTAGAACCTTCTCTTCCAGTTCTAGATTATCTCTTCGAGACTTTTCCTTTCAATGACTCCATCATAGAGATCATGAACATGAATGAGCCCATTTGGGAGAATCAGCATCATAGATCCATGTTCCTCCCCAATACTAGTTCAGGTATCCATGATTTTGCATCCTTGTTTCCTACTGATATTGTCAATATTCTGCAAACTCCTATATTGTTGCAAGATACAGATTCTGAAGGAAACCTTTGCAACATTACTCAGATGAATCCAATCGACATATCAGCCAAGCCTGATGTTATTGAGTACATTCATGTTGGGAAAAAGTGCTCCATAGATGAATCTGAAGCATATAAGGCACTTTTTAAGGAATTATGTGATAGTTTTTCCTGGTCGTATGAATAGATGCCTAGGATTGACCCTTCCATTGTGGTCCACGAGATTCAAACTTATCCCACAGCTAAACCTGTCAGGAAGAAACTTAGGCAAGTCCATCCTAGAAAGGCCGTAGCTATTAAAACTGAGACTGAGAAACTTTTGAAAGCTGGTTTTATTTATCCTATACCTCTAATGGAATGGGTATTGAATGTTGTCCCTATCAATAAAAAGCAAGGCACCATTAGAGTCTGCATCGACTTTAGGGATTTAAATAAAGATTGTCCCAAGGACAACTTTCCTACCCCGCACATCGATCAGATTATCAACAAATGTGCTGGAAATGTCATCTTTTAATTCATAGATGGCTTCTCCGGCTACAATCAGATTGAGATATTGCCCGTCGATCAGCATAAGATGGCATTAATTTTCCCATGGGGAACCTTTGCATATAAGAAGTTACCTTTCGGCTTGAAAAATGTTGGCGCTATGTTTCAGCGTTTGATGTCCTATGTGTTTCATGACATTAAACATATTGTTGAACTGTACCTTGACGACCTCCCTTCTCATTCACAGTCATGAGAGGACCACCCCGGTCACCTTAGGGCCATATTCCTGAGATGTCGTCATTATAATATATGGCTCAATCCGCATAAATGTTTTTTTTGCATTAAGAGAGGACATTTGCTTGGATTTGTGGTATCCAAAGATGGCATCCGGATTGATTCTTTGAAGATTGCTGCCATCGCTAATCTACCAACCCCAACCAACATCCTTGAAATCCAAATTTTACAGGGGAAGGAAAACTTTCTCCATCGTTTCGTGTGCAATTTCGCTGAGAAAACACATGGCTATATGCATCTCCTCAAGAAGAACACTCCATTATTTTGGGATGACTAGGCCCAACGCTCCTTTGATAGTCTTAAGCATGCTCTAACTAATTTACCTGTGATACACCCCCCAGATTATTCAAAGGATTTTCTCTTGTATATTGCTGCCTCTGCTACTACCATCGCCATGGTTTTAGTGCAGGACAATCTCTATGGTAAGAAGCATGTAATTTATTACGCCAGTAAGAATCTCATTGATTCTAAAACCCGTTATTCACATGTGGAGAAGGTAGCTTTGGCCACGGTCATTACTATGCAAAAATTTCGTCACTACATTCTACTTCGCACTACCACTGTATTGGCAGACCAGAAGCCGATGTATTACATTCTTACTCGTCAGGTACTTGGGGGCAAGTACTCCCATTGGATCGTTATCATTCAGGAGTTTGATCTCGAGTTTGCCAAGGCTACACCAAAGAAATCCTTGGTTTTTTTCGAGCTTATATGTGACCGATCCTATGCTACCACGGAATCTGAGCCCAGTGATTCATTTCCAAATGAATTCATGTTCCTAATTAGCACTACCAATCCTTGGTATGGATATTTGTTGATTTATCTCTAGACCCAGTTTTTTCAGCCGCATATATCTCATGATGATCTTCGCTACATCCAACACCACGTAAAGTACTACCTTATCTTGAAGGATACCTTCTATAGATGTGGGATTGACTCTATTCTTTGGTGATGCCTCACTCATGAGGAGGCTGAAAAAGTGTTTAATGATTTCCACTCTGGAGCATGTGGCGGTCATTTATCTGGGATGTCTATAGACCAGAAAATCCTTCTCACTAGCTATTTCTGGCCTTCTATCTTCAAAGACTATCATGAGGCTGTTCAAAAATTCCCACCATGCCAACATTTTTATCCCAAAAAGTGCACCCATCCTACTCCGCTTCACCTCATCATTGCCATTGGCCCTTTTTCCAAATGGGGGATTGATTCATGCATTGTAAGCCTACCTCATCCAGGGGGCATGGTTACATCATCATAGTCATGGATTATTTTACAAAATGGGATGATGCCATGCCTACATATGCAGAAGATGATAAGATTTCCGCTCTCTTCTTGTTCAATCATATCATAGCTAGATTTGGAGTTTCGCAATCCATCGTCACTGATCACAAATCTCATTTCCGTAATCACATGATGGAGGAATTGAGTGCCAAGCTAGGTTTTTTCCATGAAAACTCTACGCCGTATTATCCACAAGCTAATGGTTAGGTAGAGGCCATCAACAAAGTTTTGAAAACTATGCTTCGTCGGATGGTTGGAAATCATAAATCCAATTGGCATCTCATTCTTTTTTCCACTCTTTGCACTTATCGAACTTTCATGAAAACAACTACTAGTTTCACGCCATTCCAGCTTGTCTATGGACTTGAAGTTTTCTTACTGACCCAATGTCAGATTCAATCTTTACAACTCACCGTCGAACTTCTCCCAGACACTTCCACAGAGGAAGCAAGATTTTTGTACTTGAATAACCTTGATGAGACTCGTAGAGATGTTGCCTGGGCTAATGAGGCACATAAGAAATGCATCAAGGCATAGTATGATTAATCCATTTAGCCTCGTGTTGTCAATGAGGGTGTCCTAGTTTTGACTTATGACCAGAGATATGACAAGCTAGGAAAGGGTAAGTTCGAGTCTATGTGGTATGGACCTTTCATTATTTCCAAAGTGTTAAAGAAAGGAGCCTATGAGTTGGTTGATTATGATGGGATCCCTTTGGGAGAACCTTGTAATGGGTTGTACCTGAAAAGGTACTATGCCTAGGTATTCTTGGATGGTATGTTGTATATATGTATATGTTGTATATATGTATATTGATTGAATTTGAGTGTGTTTTCAGTATTTTCAATATGGTTTTGAGTTTTGGTGTCCACATCTATTTATACCTTGTTTTGGTCATGCAGATGACTTTCTATAGCTTTGTTGATGGTGCTAGCCGCCACACCTTGAATCTAGCCTCGGCTGCTTGTGTTCTCTATTCCCCAGCTAAAGATTTGGTCAGTTCAGGAGCGGTCTTCTTAGGTCCTGCTACTAATAACATCGTCGAGTATGAAGCAGTCATCAGTCTTATGACTGAAGTTACGTCCTAGGATGTCTGTGATCTAGTATTTTTTATTGACTCTCAGCTCGTGGTTTGTTATTTAAACCATGTCTACACCATTGGGAACCTGGTGCTCCTTTGCCTCTTCCAGAGGGTACGTTTGTTAGAAACATCATTTGGAACCATTACATATAGGCATATCCCTAGGGAACATAATGTAGTTGTTGATACATTAGCTAATTACATCCTGGATTGGCATATTGCTCATTCATGACATTAAATCAAACATGGTACATTTTAAATTAACATTTAAAGACACATAGAACTCATAGAAAATGCATTCATCCATTTGAAACGTATAAACATCAGGTAGAAGTATTTGTATATATATACAAAAAATTTACAAAAATAGGTCCCGAGACCTCATCTGAAGCATGTAGGATTTTAGGAAAAATCATCATACAAAATCATGGATCTATCAGCTTTTAGTATACATGTCTCATCCACTGTTGGCACTTGGGCAGACCCGGGTTAATGCTTTTCTCGTCGCACCAACAAAAGACCCACTGTGTTGGCCCTTTCGGCAACAACCTGCGCGCAGGTTGC
>LPNX010288832.1:0-14279 GCA_001517045.1 Pseudotsuga menziesii
AGGGTCTGTTGAATTCTGTGAAACAGTCAGCAAAAATCTATAGATCTGATTTAGATAACGAGTCATTTTATTTTATCAAAACATGCTCAGGAAGGGGAACTCCTAGGCAATAAGAGGATCTGGGGTTGCGTTTAATCAATGCATGAGCTACAATGTGCATTTTGGAAACCATGGATCTATCCAAACAGACCAAGAATTCAATGACAAAACTCGTTGCTCACACCACGTTCGCACGGGATATAAATATCTGTATTGGATCTATGAAACGCAGAAACCACAACTCATAACTTGGAAAAAATCACAGACTTCAAATTTTACTCACCACACTGAATGTAGAGAGCTTATACTCCACGCTGGTCGCAGGGACAAGTGTTGTGCGCGCCCCATTCCTGACGCACATGGATGCGAGTCTTTCCTCTTCAAAAGGTAGGGAATTAACTACGTCCTCTCTCGAAAACTCGGCAATCACTACTTCTGGAGACTAGAGAGTATGGAGAACAATCGCACCCATGGGAAGCAGAGCTCGCCAACCTAAGGAAAGGAAAATGCAGAGGAGGCTATCTCTGAAATAAAAGGCAGTGATCGATTTGTTCAGGGAATAACGCAGAGCTTTTTCCTTTTTTCCCCCCCCATTCAGTATTATCTCCAAGCAATTTATAATGCATGGTCGGAATCCTTCTCCTCCACACAAATGGAAATCATTCCTCCTCTGTGCTGATATTCTCGCCTTACCAGCGCCTAGGTCTGACTTTCCTCCAATAGCGAGGAGGTCATTTAAAAGCTGAGGTTTATCGAGCCCCAATACCGCCGAGGATTCTATAACTCAGCAAAAATCTAACAGAAAATAGAAACGCTCTCTTTTTCCAAAACGTATATTCCCCAAATCACGTGGTATATCATTAAAGAATTGGCCAGGAAAAGAAAACGCAGATCCTATATTCCATAAGCTATAACTAATAACCTTAAGGGTTCGCACCAATGGCAAAGCTTCATTTTCTGTTAATTACAAAACTATACACTATCTCTAGAACTTTGGCATAGCATAGGTGAAAAAAATCTGATGAAGACTGTCCAAAGATACGAGCTACGGCTTAAGTCCAGAGTAATTTGAAATTACCAGCAAGTGTAATTCATATTAAATCCTTATGGCAAACCTCTTGATTGCTTTGTTTCCAAAACGACGGTTGTCATTCGAAAACATACTCAGCTATTTGATCATGACTATGTATGGATTTACTGGATTCTAATTAATAACATTCGGTTTGTATAGACGACAATGCCTCCTTTCCCATTTGTTGGAATCAAAATTCACTTTTGCCTCTATTACAAAACATTTTCACTTTTAATTAACCTTTTTAACTAATCCTTTCTAATTATGTTAACCTTTTCTCACCGAAGGTTTTAGGATTGAATCCAGGTTAATGTAATAGATTTTACTTTGATACATATGCCTCCAGTCTATATATATTATTCCCCGTTAATATATATATAATATTCTTGAATCAAAATTCACTTTTGTCTCTATTACAAACATTTTCACTTTTAATTAACCCTTTTAACTTATCCTTTCTAATTATGTTAACCTTTTCTCACCAAAGGTTTTAGGATTGAATCCAGGTTAATGTAATAGATTTTACTTTTATACATATGCCTCCAGTCTATATATATTATTCCCTGTTAATATATATATAATATTCTTGAATCAAAATTCACTTTTGTCTCTATTACAAACATTTTCACTTTTAATTAACCCTTTTAACTTATCCTTTCTAATTATGTTAACCTTTTCTCACCAAAGGTTTTAGGATTGAATCCAAGTTAATGTAATAGATTTTACTTTTATACATATGCCTCTAGTCTATATATATTATTCCCGGTTAATATATATATAATATTCTTGAATCAAAATTCACTTTTGTCTCTATTACAAACATTTTCACTTTTAAATAACCCTTTTAACTTATCCTTTCTAATTATGTTAACCTTTTCTCACCAAAGGTTTTAGGATTGAATCCAGGTTAATGTAATAGATTTTACTCTTATACATATGCCTCCAGTCTATATATATTATTCCCAGTTAATATATATATAATATTCTTGAATCAAAATTCACTTTTGTCTCTATTACAAAACATTTTCACTTTTACGAGTCGTAGTCGCTCCTAGGTCTTCAAGGTTGGAGGGGGGGATCTTACATTAACACTCAGTTTTTCAGGGTTTTCATTTGTGAATGAAGCCTCAGGACACAAACCTTCTTGAATTGGTTTGTCTGTAATATCCTTTCCTTCTTCTTCAGCAGTTTGAATTGGTTTTTTGTGACTTGTTGTTTGCTGGTCTAAATCCTCCATCATCCTTTTTCCTTTATATTTAGGGTTTTATTTGAACCCTAGCTCTGTCAATAGAGCTTCCCAGGTTCATCCCTCTCTGTGCAACTATGATAAAATCAATATCTTGATCAAACCGTGATGATAGACTGATCGAGCAGTATGCTCTGGATGGCCCTGAACCCTTGAAATCATCTTTTGAAGGCTTTTTAATAAATAAAATGGGAGATTGAGCTGTACACCTCCATTAAGGTGCATCAACAACCTCAAATGGCATTTAAGCACTCTGTCATACCGGCCATCACATGTGATATAGTTTTGTACCATCTCTAAAGGAATCTTCCAACTTGGTTTTATTTTGCTCACATGAATGTCGTTTTTCCAATCTAATTTCTCAAATCCTGGCATAAAAAAATCACTGTAATCTCCTTGAAAATCCTGTTGTTTAAACCATCTCTCCCCCTGTGCTGGAACATCTATTGCCTCAGCAATGGAATCTTCATTTACCCTAATTGTTAAACTTTGAAGCTGAACCTTTTCATCTTTATAATTTTTAATAAAAGACATGGTTACCTGTGAATGATAACCTTGTAATTTCTCACAGAAGGTAAACCATTCGGCCTTCTTCATTAATTGGGCTGATCTTGGAAATTTCATTATCCACTCTGTGTTATTTGGCTCCAACCTACAAATTAAGCCTCCTGGTTTTCTTTTTACCACGACTTCTGGATTTTCTTCCTCTGCTGTCTTCGACATTTCTAAAACCCTTCACACTATACTCTTTAAAAGGGATTTATACTGTAGCGGCTCACTTTTAAACGCAGAGAAACTTATACAATAAAACCTGGCCCTTTTCAAATATGAACATTCCGAATTAAAAAAAAAAAAAAAACCCTTGCTGTTTCAAACCGTGATTTCGATGTTCCTGAACAATGGACGTTGATAGTATAAAAACAACTCTCTGAATGTCCTTCCCCCAGTTCACCAAAGCATTTAGGCAAAATAACGAGACAGATTTCAGGAAAAAAGATGAATTATGTCGACCCTGCCACGATTAGTACTAATACTCATTGCATGGAGTGCTTTTAATTCCATAATCAAAACAACTGTACAAGCCCATAAATGACACGATAAAATTCATAATTTTGTGGACATGAGTGCTTTTAAAGGCATGTTCATACCAAGTACCGAATAACATGAATATAACCATAGTTCATTATCTCATTTATATACCATGGTACTTATGAATAACAATTTTTAAAAAAATACTCTTTGAAACGATGCTGTCAGTTTGTAAAATGCTGCCAGTTTGAGAAATGATACCAGTTTTAACAGTCCAATCTATAATATAAAACCTCTTGCACATACATAGGTTCATGGCTTTAAATGAGTGAAGATTTTGATGGTTCAAAAAAAACTAAAAGAAGACAATAATGGCATTCAATCAAAGAATAAGGCGTTAAACAAAGTGAAAAATAAAAAACTCATCACAATAAAAAATCTTAACTTAAAAGGTCAAACAACCTTAGAGATAACATCTGGCTCCATCCGGGGACAAAGTTTTCCTGTGAAACTTTGAGAACATGTTGACCAGTGCCCTCAGAAATTTGCTAAAGTCATTTCTGTCTTATTGGGTTGGAGTCTTATTTAAAGCAAAAATGATATATACAGTGAATATGTATAATAACACTTTGTCTCTCAATATGTATAAAAATGCTTAAAAAAACATCCATTGAGTGGACCTGCAATCTCCTCACCCTTTAGATTTTGTAAGAAAAAAGTATTGTTTCCAAGGATTTTTATCACTAAAAAAGGCCCTATCCATAAATTTTCAAACTTGCCATGCTTACATTTTTCTTCCGTTCGTGCATCCCACCTGAGAACGAGGTCACCCACTACAAACATTTATTTTTTAACTTTCTTGTCAAAGCTTTCTCTCATTCTTCTTTTATGTCTCTTAGTTGTATTCTTGATAGCTTCTCTCTCCTGCTGCAACTGAATTATCTGAAACATTCTTCTTCTTATATCATCTGGTTCTTCTTTTATTTCCTACATAAACTTAATGACTGGGGTTACTAATTGAATAGGGAAAACAACATCAATTCCATATACCAATTGGAAAGGGGTTGTCCCAATTGACTTTTTAATTGTTACTCTATCAGCCTGAAGAGCAAATTTTAGTTTGGTATCCCAACTCCTTTTTTTTTCAAATATCATTTTCTTGATATTGTTTACAATATTTTTATTACTGGATTCTGCTAATCCATTTCCCTGTGGGTAGTATGGTGTGGACTGCTTTAAGTTAATATTATTTTCTTAACAAAAGTTTACCATCTTTTTTGATTTAAAAGCAGGAGCATTATCAGTAACTAATTTCCTAGGGCATCCAAATCTACCAAGAATGTTTTCTTGAAGGAAAGTAATTATGACTTGTTCAATTACTCTCCTTGTAGGAACTGCTTCAACCCATTTAGTGAAAAAATCAGTAGCAGTTAGAATCCATTTATGCTGTCCACTAGAGGGAGGATGAATTTCACCGATGAAGTCTAGACCCCACTGCTGAAATGGACCATTCACTGAAATAGGTTTCAAAGGTAAGGACTGAAGTTTATTCTTACCTGCAAACTTTTGACACTCCACACATGATCTAACCTGATGATACACATCTGAGAAAAGGGTAGGCCAATAATATCCTGCTCTTAGGATTTTAAATGCAGTTGCCTTCTAATACTTGTGCCCTCCACAAACTCCACTGTGCAATTCTGAAATAACATCATCAACTTTGGATTTTTCCAAACATTTCAACAATATTCCTCCCAGATCCTTCTAGTACAAAATCTGATCTATTAAAACATATTTCATTGCTTTCAGTTTTAATGATTTGCATTCAGTTTTATTCGATTCCAGAGGGAATTGTAAGTACAAAAGGAAATATACAATATCTTTATACCAATCAGACTCACCATAGCTGTTATAAACCTGCTGCTTACTGTGTTCTGTTGCCATAACCTGCTCTGAATGCTCTGCCATCACATGCAGGTTTAAAACCTAACAATTTGATTATGTGAGAAGTTTAGCTAATCCCTGGCCTTTTACCAACTTTGTTGGTTTAATTTCTACGTCATACTCCATAACTTTAGCTATCCATCTTCCTCTTTTTCCTTCGCTGTCAGGCTGTGCTAAAATCTCCTTGACTGCTGAATTTGGAACATATGCCAAAACCTTAGAGTGTAAAACATATATTCTGAAGAATTTAAGAGCTTTAACTAATGCATATGCTTGCTTTTCCATTATATTATATTTCAGCTCTGAGTCTCTTAATGTTTTACTGAAAAATGAAATTAGTTGTTCCAAATCATCTGAATTCTTTTGTAATAATATAACAGCTATAGTGTCTTCTGATGCAAATGAGAAAATTGCAAAATCTTTTGTATAGTCAGGAGCTATCAATACTGGGGCTTCTATTAAATCCTGCTTTATAGCTTCAAATGATTGTTTAGCCTGGTTAGAGCATTTAACCTCTCTATCCTTTTTAAGCATCTCAGTGATGTGCTTAATTATTTTTGCAAAATTGGGAATAAACCATCTTAGAAAATTGATTTTTCCAATAAAAGATTGAATTTGTTTTTTATTTCTCGGAATACTGATTTTTAAGATGGCCTTGACTTTCTCTGGATCTATCTTTATTCCTTCAGCAGAAACAATTTGCCCTAACAATTTGCCTTCTGTCAGAGAAAAGTGAGACTTTATTGGGTTTAATGAGAAACCAAACTTTCTGCATTTAATAAAAATTTGTCTCAAATGTTTTAAGATGATCTTCGTCAGACTTGGAAAAGACTGTGATATCATCTTGGTATATCACTACAAATTTTTCATTTTCAACCACAAAAGCTATATCCACAGCGCTCTGAAAAGTAGCACCTGCATTCATAAGTTCGAAGGGAATTTTGTCATACATAAAGGTCCCCCATGGAGTTGTAAATGTTATTTTTTCTTGGTGCTCCGGCTGAACTGCAATCTGGTTATAACCAGAAAATCCATCAATCATTCCAATTTTGTGAGATCCTACAACCCTCTGTAAAATCTGATCTATTTTTGGTAATGAATAGTTATCCTTGAGACAAGATCTATTCAAGTTACAGAATTCTACACATAGTCTTATCTCTCCATTCTTCTTACGCACATGCACCAAATTCACAACCCAAGATGAATACCTTAGAGGTACAATAATTTTTGCATCTAGTAGTTTTTTTACCTCTTTTTCAATTACTGGCAGCAATGCTGGGTTAAGCCTTCTAAGCTTCTGTTTAAAAGGATTAGTATTTGGTTTTAGAGGAATTTTGTGCTGAATTATGCTAGTATCATATGTTTTTGAATCATGCTATGACCAAGCAAAAATATCCCTATATTCTTTCAGCAAACCAACATATTTTCTTCTTTCTTCATCTGACAGCAATTTTGACAATTTTATCATCTTAGGATGATTTTCAGAACCAATATTATACTCCATAATATTCTCCTCAGTAGTCTGTAGGGTGGGTTTTATCAGTGTATCATCTTTTGAAAGCAATCTTTCTAACGAAACAAGTCCCTTAGGAATGAAATTCCCTTTTAACTCAACAATTTTGTGAGCAGCAATTGAATTATTTCTGCAAGGTTCATTTTCTACCCATTCTAAATCTTGTTCATGATTAACTATATCATCTGAAAATTCACCTACTAATTCCAGAAATTCTTTTATTTCCTGATCATCATTAAAAACTTTCCAATGTTTGATATTATCTAGGACAGAGGGTGTGAACCTTACATCAATTGGGTATTTCAGATGAGTTACCTTTGGAACTTTGAAATAAGCTACTGCTAAGGCTAGGGAATCAGCTGTCTCATTGTATTCTCTTGGAAAAAAAGTTATATTGAAAGCTATAAAGAAATTTTCAATTAGATCCCAAACCTCATTCCTATAAACTTTCAATAAATACTGCTTTACTTGGTAAACCCTTTTTACTTGCTGAATTACTAATTCGGAGTCACCAAATACAACAAGTTCTTTAATAACCAAGTCTTTTGCTGCCCTTAACCCAAGAATCAAGGCCTCATATTCAGCAGTATTATTTGTTGCTTTAAATTTCAATTTGTACATAAGGGAAATAGCCTCACCTCCAGCTGAAATCAATAATACTCATGCTCCTTCCCCCTCTTTACTTGATGCACCATCAAAATACATCTGCCACAATCCATCTGGTTCCTCTCTCTTCACCTGAACTGGAATATCTTTTTGTACTTGTAAAACCCCTTCAATTTCATCATTTAATTGCAACATACAGCAACCGAGATTTTCATCAATTGAATAGATCGGATGATTATCAGGGTGTCTACTATCACTTACCAAATATGCCATCTGTACCTCTTTGTAAAGTCTTTTGAATTCTCCTCCAAATACTGGAATTGTAGCATATGAAAGATCCATTTGTAGAGTTCCTCCCACTTTCTTTGCCCAGGATCTAGACAATAACATACCAAATTTAGGAGAACTATCTGCTACAACTATATCCATCAATACACTCTTCATAGGTACCTGGGTTAAATTCACAACCAGATCCTTGATTACCCCAATACACTTCATTGCCCTAGAATAAAATGCGTACAAATCATGGTATGGTTTAGTAACACTCAGTCCTAAAGCTTCCATGACTTCTTTTGGCATGAGGTTATGTGAAGCTCCTGAATCTAGCAGACAAGTATGCAATAGCTGATCATGTATTGAAAAGGTTACATAGAAAGGAGGAGGATATTATGAATTATCATCAGGCTGATCAAAAGTTTTTGACCCTACAATAATAGTAGGTTTTTCATCTTGCAAATTGATCTCATCAGATGGGATAGGAGTAGAATTCACTGCATTTCTAAAAGTTTTCAAAGCTGCTTCCCTGTAAACTTTACTCTTAATCAACTCTGTTAAAGGTACATGGATTTTGACTTTATTAAGCTCATGCTTGAAACTGAAACCACTTATAGCTTTATTTACCTCCTCAACATTCACAACTTCATCTTTTCTTTCATTTACAATTTGTTTCTGATTTGAAGACATATTTTGTTTAATAGGATGAGCATTTACCAATTTTTTAGCTTGTGCTGTATGTTTTGCCCCTGATCTTAGAACATATGATTTCTATGGTATTTCCTGACAAACTTCAGGCATAGACATCTATTAATCATCTTCTTCATAATGATATATTTCTGTAGCATACTGATAATCAGATCTAGTCAAAAAATGAGAGGAAGAATCACCATCAAATTGACTTATATTATGTTCTTGCTTTTCCAAATCATCTAACTCCCCCTCATCTATTTCATATGATTTATCATCTCTAACATTATTATTTTGAAAAGGGGGTTGAATCCTTTGTTCTTCATTTTCTCGTCTGTCTCTCTGCATATCATTATTTCATCTTTCTCTTGGCAAGAAACTAGGAGCAAAAGGTCTTCTAAACTGATTCTGATTTCTTTCACCTTCAGGTATGGGTTTATTCTGATTTCTATTTCCCATTTCTAACCTATCAATCTTAGCAGACAAATTTTTTATGATTTTATTCATTTCATCCATTTTGCTATCTGATGATCTTCCTGCATGGATGGGTGTAATGATTTATTTGTTACCCTTTTTGTCAACAATTTGATGTTATGATTCCTCTTTGAGTTTATTTGAGGCTAAAATATTTGACTCTACTTCTAATGCTGCATTTTGCATATTTTGAAGTGACATAGATTTTCTTTCTCTTAATAGCAAAGAGAACTCATGATCAAATGAGTTTGCATAAGTTAACTTTGATGCTGTCTCAGTGGGTTTTATTTCATCTGGAATCCTACTGTACATTTTATTGAATCTTTTGGAAAAATCTCCCACAGCTTCATCCTTTTTTCTCTTTAATGATCCAAACTCTATCATGTAATACAAATAATCTTTAGTGTCCCCCCACTGTCTCATAAATGCTTCTTCTAAAGCATCTATGCCGTCTATAGAGTTTGGTGGTAATTCCCTAAACATTTTCTAACCTCATCGTCTAAACTTTGAACAAAAACCCTCATCCAAACATCTTCATGTTCAAAATTGTGATTGTCTGCATATCTGCAGAATGTATTCTAGTGTTCTTCTGCAGTAGCATCTCTGTGGCCATTCAATCTTGGAAGGTACTTTTGATAGTCTCCTGCTGGGAGAGCATTGAGAGGCTGGGGTAAAACAAGTGGGGCATATCTTGCTGCTACCATAGCAGCCATTCGATTTTTAGGCTAAGCCATTCTAGGATTGGAAATGTTTAAATTTGTATTAGACTGAGGGCTACTTAACTGCTATGATGAGAGAGACAAATTACCAGTATTTGATTGATTCACTGGGATACTCTTAACCAAAGGAATATGGGTTGAAAATAAAGAGGAATCTCCTGTTTGCAATGCTTCGAGTTTAACCTTCTCTGACAACAAAGGATTTGTAAAGACATAGAAATTGTCAATTTGGGAAGGGGTAAATAACAGGTCTAACTCTTCTCCTCCTTTTTCTGAATGTGGGTCAAAAGAAGGAACTGGAATAGATGAAGATTCAGGGATCTCCAAGGCTGCAGGCTGTTTGAATTTTTCTGATGAAGTAGAAATTAAATTTCTCCTATCCTCCTTTAACAACTGCTCAAGATCTGAGACTCCTGGATTTAAAGGGGATGAGGGATTTCCTCGAGTTCCTATATTTTTTGAAGCCACTATAACTTTTTATAGGTGACTAAATGTAGTATATAACAGATCTCACTGATTTTGTTCACCCTGTAAAATCAGTTTGATAAAAATGTCGATTACCCAGGGAAGATGTCATTTCCTTTCTCCGTCGCCAGAAGATGTTATCCCTAAAGTTGAACCTAGACTATAGGGGTTCAAGCTTAGAGAAATATTTTTTAGAAATATACTTCAATGAAATCAATATAAAGACTGGGCTGGTATGTAATCAAAGTTATAAGAAAATCACATAATTATTAAAGAACTGTATAATATAAAAGAAGATACAAAATCCAATATCAAAAGAACTACGATCATGAAATTATGAAATGAGACTGTCTCTATTTTTTAAAAGTTTAAAGGATAATTGTATTTCAACATAAGAATCATTGCAATGGGATTCAATGGACCATATACAAGATAAATAATAAGAAACACAATTTATAAGATACATAGACAAATCATAATCATACTCATATCAAGGTAGAACCTGTATTGAAGATGTAGAGTATTTAATGTCATACAGAAAGTTATCAAAACTGGATCTTCATAACTCCAATTGCCACCCCCTGTCTCATCTAGAGACTCTCCTTAAATACACAATATTTGTTTGTTTAAGCTAACTATAAGATCCTACTTATATGGATCGAGCCTCCTCAAAAATAGGGAAGGAAATCCCCTCTAAACATTGTTTAAGTACACGTGTAATATCAAAAAAGACATATGTCAATAAACAACATTACTTCAAAAGAAAACTACAATTCAACATCTAAAGACTTTTGGAAGCCTCTGCTAATATAGCTAAATCACTTAAAACCTGGGAACGCTTCTGCAATCTGGCAAATTCAACATCTTTGTTGTCCTCCTTATTCTGAGCTTTGATGACATTAGAGGAAATTTGGGGTCTAAAATGGGCCTTATAAGAAAACGTGCCAAAATAAGTTTTTGTGAGTTGGAATTCAAGAACCAATAGAATTTCAATAAAATAAGTCAACCATAATGGTTGAATTGACATATTTGTCATTAAAAAAAACTACTTTTTTTGTTCGTATTTTTGACATATCTCGTTGTGTTTTTACTCAAATTTTGATTGGGAGAGCTCGTTGGATGCGGAATTTGATTCCACATCCAACGAGTACCCACACTGCATACTTTTGGCGGACCCCGCTACCCCAAAAACAAGAAATACCTGAAAAAACGTGATGATGATGTCATCATCACGTTTTTTCAGGTATTTCTTGTTTTTGGGGTAGCAGGGTCCATCAAAAGTATGCAGTGTGGGTACTCATTGGATGCGGAATCAAATTCCGCATCCAACGGGCTCTTTCGATTGAAATTTGAGTAAAAACACAGGGAGATATGTCAAAAATACGAACACAAAAAGTAGTTTTTTTCTTTCTTCCTCCAAAATTAATCAATATTATTTTATTATTTTAACTATTATTTTATTATTTTAACTATTATTTTATTATTTTCCTTAGGAGGCCCATTTAAGACCCCAAAATTCCTCTAATGGTTCCAACTGCTTGTGAATAGTTCTTTTTCCTTTAGAATATCTTTAGATATTGACAGCAACTTTTGATACTCTGTCTCCTTATCCTCCAGATCTTCTTGAAGTCTTTTATTGGCTATCATCAGTTTTTCATTAATGTTTTGTAGATACCTAGTTTGTTCTTTGTATGTCTGTAAAGAATTCTTAACTTGGTTTAGTTTTGGAGATATTTCCAGGTCTTATTCTTTCATATGGACTTCTTCTTCCTGTAGAGTCCTTGATGCTAAGCAATCCTTTGAATTAACTTGCTTGTTTGTGCAAAAGGCTTCAGGTATAGACCCTGCAAATCCTTGAACATCAATAAATTTCTCAATATCTGAACAATATTTATCCTTAGATGTATGTACAGAGTCTTCACTGAGAGCATCATCTATCATCACAATTTCCATGCCATCTTTATGTGTTGATCTCTTCTCTGTCTGCAACTGCTTTCTTAACCTAGTCCTTGGATTTATATCCATGTTCTCTGTCTTCAATAGCTGATTACGAGTTTCATTTTTTGAGGTTATATTTTTTAGCATAACACTCAGTTTTTCAAGGTTTTCATTTGTGAATGAAGCCTCAGGACACAAACCTTCTTGAATTGGTTTGTCTGTAATATCCTTTTCTTCTTCTTCAGTATTTTGAATTGGTTTTTTGTGACTTGTTGTTTGCTGGTCTAAATCCTCCATCATCCTTTTTCCTTTCTCTTTAGGGTTTTCTTTGAACCCTAGCTCTGTCAATAGAGCTTCCCGGGTTCGTCCTTCTCTATGCAACTGTGAGAAAATCAATAGCTTGATCAAACCCTGATGATAGACTGATCGAGCAGTATGCTTTAGATGGCCTTGAACCCTTGAAATCATCTTTTGAAGGCTTTTTAATAAATAAAATGGGAGATTGAGCTGTACACCTCCATTAAGGTGCATCAGCAACCTCAAATGGCATTTAAGCACTCTGTCATACCGGCCATCACATGTGATATAGTTTTGTACCATCTCTAAAGGAATCTTTGAACTTGGTTTTATTTTTCTCACATGGATGCCATTTTTCCAATCTAATTTCTCAAATCCTGGCATCAAAAACTCACTGTAATCTCCTTGAAAATCCTGTTGTTTAAACCATCTCTCCCCCTGTGCCGGAACATCTATTGCCTCAGCAATGGAATCTTCATTTACCCTAACTATTAAAATTTCAAGCTGAACCTTTTCATCTTTATAATTTTTAATAAACTTACATGGTTACCTATGAATGATAACCTTGTAATTTCTCATAGAAGGTAAACCATCCGGCCTTCTTCATTAATTGGGCTGATCTTGGAAATTTCATTATCCACTCTGTGTTATTTGGCTCCAACCTGCAAATTAAGCCTCATGGTTTTCTTTTTACCACGACTTCTGGATCTTCTTCCTCTGCTGTCTTCGACATTTCTAAACCCCTTCACACTATACTCTTTACAAGGGATTTATACTGCAACAACTCACTTTCAAACGCAGAGCAACTTATACAATATAGCCTGGCCCTTTTCAAATATGAACATTCATAATTAAAAAAAAAAAAAAAACCCTTGTTGTTTCAAACCTTGATTTCGCTGTTCCTGAACAATGGACGTTGATAGTATAAAACTAGCTCTCTGAATGTCCTTCTCCCAGTTCACCAAAGCATTTAGGCAAAATAACGAGACAGATTTCAGGAAAAAAGATGAATTATGTCGACCTTGCCACGATTACTACTAATATTCATTGCATGGAGTGCTTTTAATTCCATAATCAAAACAGCTGTACAAGCCCATGAATGACACGATAAAATTCATAATTTTGTGGACAGGAGTGCTTTTAAAGGCATGTTCATACCAAGTACCGAATAACAGTCCAAGGCATGTTGTAAAATGCTGCCAGTTTGAGAAATGATACCAGTTTTAACAGTCCAATCTATAATATAAAACCTCTTGCACATACATAGGCTCATGGCTTTAAATGAGTGAAGATTTTGATGGTTAAAAAAAAAACTAAAAGAAGACAATAATGGCATTCAATCAAAGAATAAGGCATAAAACAAAGTGAAAAATAAAAACTCATCACAATAAAAAATCTTAAGGTAAAAGGTCAAACAACCTTAGAGATAACAGTTACTATCAAAATAGATATGCATTGAATGGAACTTAAAATTGTCCAACAACCACTTATACTATGAAATGAGAACTCAACACAGTTCTCGTTTTTCTCTCTCCTAATTTTAGTAGCTAATTTTACCTCCATTTAAAAAAGGGTTGATACCAGTATCACACATTTTCATTTTAAGGCATTTTTTTGGGTATTTGAATCATCTTCGTCTTAAAATATTATTACTTTATATTTTAGAGTGTGTTTTTTAAACATTTAACAAAATAGCATACATTTAGAAGTAAGTTATATTGAAAAACATATACATTTTGCAATTTTTTCTTTAAAATAAGACATTTTTATAGGCAAATTAAGAGTTTTTTATTGACAAAATTCTAAGAAATTTTAGAAAATAAATACATTTACAACCATTTTCAATAGATTTTTATAGATTTTTTTTATAAAAATGATACTATTTCATACTCTATTCCAAAATGTTACAATTCACATAAATCCACGAAAACGTATACCGTATATTTGTAAATAACATAGTAAAAACTATATATA
>LPNX010288836.1:0-23927 GCA_001517045.1 Pseudotsuga menziesii
GGTGCTTGAAGGATAAAGAAAGAAAACAATTCTTTAGGAGCCCAATCCTTTTCAACCAACAATCATATATAACTCAGTGACTGTAACTTGGTGAGACCTATGGCCCAATCAATTATCATGACCTTTGATTAGCCAAAAAATAGAAAGCTAGAGAAATTTTTTTTTTTTGCGAACCATAAAAGCCCCCATAAGGCTAAAAGTTCATGCAATTGCTTTGTTGGATATCTGAAGATCGAGGTGCATGGCACTAATATTACTAATAGAAGGTAGACAACTTACAAAAATTACACTTCATTGCCAAATTTGCAATTTTTCATGACACAATTAAAAATGACTAACATAAATGACTAATTCATATTCTTCTAGCTAGTCATTTTTTATGTCGTGACTAAATTAGTCATTTATTTTAGTCATTTTTAACTCAGTCACTTATTATCTAGTCATATTTGTTAACTGGTGACTAAATTAGTCGTTAATTTTAGTCGTTTATAGTTGAGTCAATCAAAATTGCTCATATTTAGTAGTAAATCACTTGGAAAACCTGTGGTGACTAGAATTTTTAGTCACCTAGTAGCTAATTCCTCATTTTGTACTAGTGTGAGCAACCTCAATGCCATTGAGATTTCCAATGAAAAATAGTTCCCTATTCATCCCAAAACCATCAAAGAAGAAGTCATGAGCATGTCGGTAGGCTCATCGTCCATCCCCAAAATAAATCAGTAGGCTCAGAAGCCAAGTTCCATGCCACCGCAGAAGAGGCACACACATGTTAGCTAGAGTGCAAGGTGAAGGGAATACACAGGCCATGCCGTTGAGCTTGGGAAATATAGATTATACACTGCCTAGGGGCATCTCTTTTCATGATATACTAGGATATGTTGCTCCTACGCGTCTGGGCGCAAAGCCGAGGAAGCCGATGAAAACTAAGAAGCATCTGCCAAAATTACCGCTGCTGCTGGACAGGATGACTTGCTTGGTTGATATCATCCCTACCTTAATCAGGTTGAAGTTTGAGGACCATGATTTTTTGTTACTTAGAGATGTCTAGGATGAGCCTTATCAATCAGTTCTATTGGTTCCTAGTGCCCCAATTCAGTGGATTCCTATACCTTGATCGAGTGGGTTAGACAGCTCTGGATTGTTGGGGTTCATCAATATGCCTCATTTTGGGCGACTTAATAATCCCATGCGTGTCTTGTATAAATATTGGACTGTTTTCATGGTGGGTCTCTCTGGTTGAATATACCCATTCCTGTCATAGTAGACATAATTGTGAGCATTATCAGCTTGCCAAAGGCCGAGGAAGATCCGACGTAGTATATCCATGGGAGGGATATCGACAAGAAGCTTTCCAAGTAGAAGAAGGAGCGCTTTGGCCTACATCAAGATGGAAGCGCCTATCATATTGATAGCATTAACTCATAAGAGGTGTGCATCAGGGCATATATTTTGGCAAGCAAGGTTGTTCAGGGGAATCGACCGGTCCAATGCAACTCAGGCATGGTCGCATGCACCCAAAAATGTGCAGAAAGCATAAAAATGAAATGGTCCTTGCTCTTGCTTAACTAGTTACTCAAAGATGCTCTCACTGCTCAGGAAGGGAAACCATTTTCATATAGTTGTCTATTAATTCTCATTGCACTCGTCTCCTAGATGGAACCCGAATATTACCAACCAATGGCAATTGATGCAGTGAAGGTGTGTCGTGGTGCACGATATCAGAATTTGTGGTGGATTGAGGAGCCCAGTCGACATGTGAACTATGCAATTCACTTTTGGGTCTATTGGGAAGCACTGCAAGCCACAACTGTTGTAGTTCCATAATTATCTAATTACTATTAGTTTTTCAACATTAAGCTATCATTATTAGGATCTTTAACTGAGAGAATAACAAGCACAGCAATCAAACACAAGAGACAATGAACACAGTGTTTTTCCTCAGGGAAACCATAAAGGAGAAAACCCCGCAACTTCCTCAGAGATAGAGTAAGCACCAAAATATAAAATCCCAAAATAGTAAGTGATATCCTGACAGCAGTTATCTTCTTCTTGTCTAGCCCTAGTGTCTTCTCCTTCCTCAACTATGCACTATACTTGAGTGTGTGTAAGTTGTGTGATAAATAGAGACTCTTGTTCTCTATTTATACTAATCCCGACATGACTAAAACCCTACTATGGATGACCTCTACTAGGAGATTCTAATAAGCCTAGTGCCCCAGAATTGCGGGGACTTTAACCCTTGGATAATCAAAGGGTTACCCACTATTAATTGACATGACTTGTTTACATAATAGATCCTCCCGATCGGAACATTGGGCCATGACAACATGACTCAATTACATAATTGATACATCTCAAAATAAACATCGGGTTACAAGACATAAGATACATAGATGAATACATTCCAAAGTTACAAATACATCAACACTCTCTCTTAACTAGGAAGGTATTCTTTCGACACAATTTTCAGCACTGGTCTTATTCTCTGCATCAACTGGATCATCTCGTTATCTTCAAGTATTCTTAGTCTTCAAGTATTCTTCGTCTTTGAGTCTTCAAGTCATATTCTTATTCAAGTCTTCTTCATCTTCGATTCTTCAAGTCATCTTCTTCTTCTTTATCACAAGATCTACATCATCATGACTATTGGCTCATCCCTGCTGGATCATCACTCAATCTGGATCATCATCAAGCCTGGATCATCTCATCTAGATCACTTGATCTAGATCATCGATTTTGGATCATCATCACAACTGGATCATTACTTGATCTGGATCGTCATCAAGTCTGGATCATCTCATCTGGATCACTTGATCTAGATCATCACCAAATATGGATCATCATCATATGCTATCTCATAATGGTGCTATCTCAATTCTTCTCATCACAGGAAGTTCTACAGAGTCGATCATGTAGGCCTACCCTTCATGTAGGTCTTCATCAGTGCTTATATCTGACACTTAAGTCAGAATGGCCCGCCCATCTCTTACATCTGACCTCATCTTGTCAGAAAGGCATGCCCAACACTCACATCTGACCTCATCCTGTAAAAAAGGATCAGCACTAATATCTGACCATGTGCAAGCACACCGCATCGGAAATTCTCTGCACTTACATCCGACCTCATCCTGTTAGAAAGGCACAGCACTTACAATCGACCATGCTCAAAAGCACCGCATCAGAAAGGGCTCTGCACTTACAATCTGACCATGCACAAAGCACTACATCAGAAAGGGAATGCACTCACATCTGATCATGGAGGAACTAATCCTACCATCGCATCATAATGGCCCCCAGTCCCAGACTGAGCTACCTGGTAACTGACCAGGTGCCTCCATTCCTATAATGGTAGTTGCCCTTACATCTAACCTACTCGTCAGAATGGAAAACACTCACATCTGACATGGAAGGAACCTAATCCTTTAGCCATGACAGAATGGTTCAGCCCTTATATCTGATCAAGTGGGAACACATCCCTCTCTCACATCAGAATGGCTTCTCAGTACTAGACTGAGTTTTCCTGGTAACTGACCAAGTGCCTCCATTCCCAGAATGGTAGTTTCCCTTACATATATCCTACTCAAAAGAATAGCCAACACTCATATCTGACATGGAAGGAAGCAATCCTCTCACCATGACATAATGGCACAGCCCTTATATTTGACTATGGAAGGAACCAATTCTCTCACCATGTCAGAATGGCTATGGGTCTCATCACTTTCTCTTAGAGGAAACCTCGATCTGGAGAACACCAAGCTTCTCCCTGAAGTACTCAAACTTCATCCTAGCCAGTGGATTTGTCAATACATCAGCTATCTGTTCCTTCGTTGCAACATACTGGAGCTTCACTACTCCCCTCTGCACCATATCCATAATATAGTGATACTTGATCTCGATATGCTTCGACTTGTCATGGAACAATGGATTCTTTGACAACTTCATGTAACTCTAGTTGTCACAATGTATACAAGTAGCATCCAACTGGAGATCAAATATATCAAATAGTAGCTTCCATAGCCATACTGCCTCACAACTAGCTGAACAAGTTGCGACATACTCTGCTTCAGCTGTACTCAGTGCCACACAGGATTGCTTCCTGCTAAACCAAGAGATCACACCTGATCCCATACTGAAGCAACATCCTGAAGTGCTCTTCCTATCGATGGAACTGCCTGCCCAATCTGAATCAACAAAACCCTCCAGGTTAATCTTCTGATTCGACTCATACTTGAGCCCATAATCAATTGCACCTCTCGGGTACCTTAGAATATGCTTTGCAACAATCAAGTGAACATTTCTTGGATCTGTCAAGAACTGGCTCAAGGTGTTCATAGCAAAGCAAATGTCTGGTCTTCTGTTCGTTAGGTACATCAATGACCCAATCATCTGATGATACATTGTAGCATCAACTGACTCTGATGAAGCATCACTCAATAGCTTTAGGTTCGATGCCATAGGTGTGGCCATGGCTTTGCGTTCTATCATCCCAAACCTCTTTAGGATCTCTACTGCATACTTCCCTTGTCCAAGGAAGATTCCATCCGAACTCTGCCACACCTACATACCTAGAAAGTAATGCATCATACCCAAGTCCTTCATCTCGAACTTGGCAACAATATTTCTCTTCGTATCAGCAATCAACCCATCCATACTTGTCACAAATAGATCATCTACATATAGTAGAAGCATCACTGGGTTGCCATCCTCAACCTTGTAGTAAAGGTTGGAATCTACTTTACTATTGGTAAATCCCAAGCTGGATAGAAAGCTGTCAATTCTTCCATACCAGGTCATGGGTGCCTGTTACAAACCGTACAGGGCTTTCTTCAATCTGCACACATGAGACTCCCTATCATGTGTCTCAAAACCGAGTGGTTGATCCACATACACTTCCTCTTATACTACACCATTCAAGAAATCAGTCTTGACATCCATTTGGTGTATCTTCCATTTCATTACTGCAGCCAGAGCAAGTACTGATCTGATGGAAGTGTATCTGGCTACAAGTGCAAAGGTTTCTTCATAATCAATTCCTTCTTTCTGAGAGAAACCCCGAGCCACAAATATTGCCTTATATTTTTCAATGATACCATCTGCAGCATGTTTGATCTTGTATATCCATTTGGAAGTCACAACTGACTTCTCTTTTGGTNACCCCCGAGCCACAAATATTGCCTTATATTTTTCAATGATACCATCTGCAGCATGTTTGATCTTGTATATCCATTTGGAAGTCACAACTGACTTCTCTTTTGGTATTGGGACAAAATCCCAAACATCATTCTTCATGATCGACTGATACTCTTCGATCATATCATCCTTCCATTCTTTTCGTTCTGTTGCTTCTTCAAAACTGGAAGGTTCTTTATTGATGAAATCACATAGTAAGGCTACATACCTGGAGAAATATCTGGTCCTCTTTCTTTCTTTGTGATTCTCTTCTAGAGCCCCATATCTTTCCACACCTTGGATAAGTTCTCGTACCCAAGCAGGTTTCCTCTTATGAGGATTCTTCTCCAGAGGTGGATCTATAGGTATTTTTGTTTCTTCAAATTCTTGATCTTCTTCTTGAATTTCTTCATTCATGGTTGTGTCATGAATTCGGGGTGCTTCTTCTTCTTCAGGTTCTTCAACAAGTCTCTTTCTGGATTTGTTGTAAGCTGTGTCTTCATCAAATGTCACATCCCTACTGATGTCAATATTCTTGTATCCTAGGAAATAGATTATGTAAGCCTTCGATCTTTTAGAGTATCCCACAAATATACCCTTCTTTCCTGAAGGATCTAATTTTGTTCTCTTCTCTTTTGGAATGTGTATGTATACAGGATAGTCGAATATTATGAGATGGCCGACTTCTGGTTTCTTGCCGAAGAAGACTTCTTCAGGAGTCTTGTTCTTGAGTACTCTATGTGGAGTATGGTTCTGTACATACATCGTTGTTCTAGTAGCTTCCACCCAAAGATGCATAGGAAGATCTTGATCATGAAGCATTGATTTTGCAGCTTCGATGATATTTCTGTTCTTTCGTTTCACAATCCCATTCTATTGAGGATTGTGAGGAGTGGACAACTCCCTCTTAATCCCTGATTCTTTACATAGCTCTTTGAATTCATTTGAAGTGAATTCTCCGCCATTATCTGATCGTAAAGTATTGATCTTCTTTTCAGTATGGTTCTTGATCAAGGCTTTGAATTCCTTGAATTTTCCGAATACTTCATCTTTGTTCTTCATGAAGTAAACCCATGTCTTCCTAGAAAAATCATCAATAAAAGAAACATAATATGCATACCCACTTAGTGAGTTTGATGACATAGGACCGCATTCATCGGAGTTGACGATTTCCAAGATTCCTTTTGCTTTACTTTTGCTACTTGGAAATGTCTTCTTTGTGTTCTTTCCTTTCGCACATCCTTTGCATACCACATCATGTTTTGCTTGCATTTCTGGAAGACCTTCAACATCTTTGCTTGTAAGAGGTGGTGCTCTGTAATGTACATGTGCAAGAATTCTATGCCAAAGTTCACTTAGCTCTACTGTGTCATGGACCAAGGCTTTTGTTGGATGGCCCTTTAATTTGTACAAGCCCCCTTCTTGTTCACCAATCACTATTGCATCATCAATAGTCTTTCCTTTTGGCCACATGATGACTTGACCATCTATGAATGCAACCCTCATTCCTTTTGTATCTAATGCTGATATGGAGAGAAGGTTAGTCTTGAGTCCTGGCACAAACAATACTTCCTTCATTGTTAGAGACTTACTAGAGTCTAGTTTATAGGAAGATTCCCCACTACCTTTTATTGGATATTGGTAGTCATCTCCTAGCTTCACCTTGTGAGGTGATTCATGTTCTGAGAGCTTCACAAAGGATTCCTTGAATCCAGTGATATGTTTAGAATCCCCACTGTCTATAAGCCAATCGTCACTTCCATGAGTAATGTTACTTGTAAAACTGGAGATTAGGACATATTCATCCTCGCTTGAAGAATCTTCACTTTCATATCTAGATCTCTTCTTGGATGGTTCATCATCCTTTGCAGCATGAGCATGATGTATTTTCTTGCTTCCCTTCTTCTTGTGAGAGCTACTTTTGTTCTTAGGACAATCTCTAGCAAAGTGTCCTTTTTCATCACATGTATAGCAAATGTATTTAGACCTATCTCTAGGCTTTCTAGAGTTATTCTTGTGATGAGAGTACTTACTTCTGTGATGGCTAGATCTGGATTTCTTGGATTGTTTTGTGAGAGCTTGATCTTCACTTCCCATCTTCTCTTCTCGAGCTGCTATCCGAGCTTCTTCTTGAGAACATTCTTCCCACTGTCTGTTGAACTTGACTAACTTCTTTCTAGCATAGATCCCTTGAATGAAAGAGTCCCATGTCCTAGGGAGACCATTCAAGGTGGTCATCACAATTTCTACATTCTCCACTTCTTCATCTACTGCTCCCAATTGTTCCTTGATCTGAGAAACCCTTGTGAAGTAAGACTAGATAGTCTCTGCATTCTAGATCTTCACATTCTTTAGTTGATTTCTCAGAGTCATCTTCTAGTTTATGTTCTTCCCTTCAAACAATTTGGTTACTGCATCAAACATAGCTTTAGGTGTCTTAAGAGAGGACACCTATGGGATAAGGTGATCCTTGATAGAATCAGCAATGATCCTCTTCACCATAACCATATTCTTCTTATGTAATTCCTCTACCTCATCTCCTTCTGGAACTGGAACCTCCTCATGGATGTAGGAGTCTAATTCATTCTCTTCCAGGACCAGGGAGATCCTATACTTCCAAGCTCAGAAGTTATCAGCTCCTTCAAGATTTTCATCAAGCTTGGTATGATGAGACATCTTAACTGAGAACCTCAAATGGAAATACAAAATATTTTAGATCTTACCAGGTTCAAGATGTTGGATCTGAAACTTGAGCTGAAATCATGCAGTACTGGATTAGGAGCAAATTAGGGTTTTGCTTTTCCGGAGTTCTGTTCAGCCAAATGCCTTGAAATTTGTCCCTAACTTCGATTTTTGGGAGGAGATCAATCCAGGCTTGGGCTTACTGAAAAATTCCTCTTCTGTGAAAAGCCCTAATTTTCGACAGCAGTGATAGGTCCAAAACTAAAAAACCGCAGAATTGGATTCTGCTTTGACAGAAATATGTGCCCTAGGGAGGAGAGTTATTCCACCTTAGTTTTGCTGAAAATCTGTGGAGAAAGATCCACAAACTAGGAAGCCCTAGTTCCCGTAGCTTCATAGTGTCTTCTTCTCAGGTTAGCTCTGATCCCATGTTAGTTTTTCAACATCAAGCTAGCATTATTAGGATCTTTAACTGAGAGAATAACAAGAATAACAATCAAACACAAGAGAAAATTAATGAACACAATGTTTTTCCTCAGGGAAACCATAAAGGAGAAAACCCCGCAACTTCCTTAGAGATAGAATCAGCACCCAAATAGAAAATCCCAAAATAGTAAGTGATATCCTGACAGCAGTAATCTTCTTCTTGTCTAGCCCCAGTGTCTTCTCCTTCCTCAACTATGCGCTACACTTGAGTGTGTGTGAGTTGTGTGATAAATAGAGACTCCTGTTCTCTATTTATGCTAATCTCAGCATGACTAAAACCATACTAGGTATGACCTCTACTAGGAGAGTCTAATAACCCTAGTTCCCCAGAACTACGGGGAATTTAACCCTTAGACAATGGGAGGGTTACCCACTATGACTTGACATGACTAGTTTACATAATAGATCCTCCCGATCAGAACATCGAGGCATGACAACATGACTCAATTACATAATAGATACATCCCGGAATAAACATCGGGTTACAAGACATAAGATACATAGATGAATACATTCTGAAGTTACAAATACATCAACAATTACGCAGTGGCCAAGTACCAATGGATCATTCAGTTTGCTATCAGGCCACACTCCATTTACATTCAAGCACAACGGGACCCCGACAAGCAGTGGATACCTCTCGCTTACAAAGTCACAGACAAAGAGTTGGATGCTATTATTCAAGAGTGGCCAGCTGAATGGTGCAACCCTATGAGTCAGGAGGAACTATCAAAGGAGCCACCACCTAATGCCCTGGAAGAGCCTTCCCAGAAGGAGCTAAGTGTTATCGACTTTGACAATGAGTCATCGACGGACCCTGAGGCCAAAGCACAACGCATGTAGTAGGAGACGCATACCAAATAGCACTAGGAATATGATGCAGGCAGCAGTATTCAGTTAGGGATGGAGGACCAACTACAGTGGCCCACCAAAGTAGTCACTGACTCCTCTAAGGCTGCGACATAGGTGATTCGAGAGTCCAACCATGAAGAATTTGGTGTGATAAGAGATAGGTTGAATTTAATTTTTTATATTGTTTCTAGGTAGACGTCTATGACACATGTGATGTATGAAGTCCCTTCGATCAGCACTAAGACCCAAGCTAGGAACATTCAAGTTTCCCCGACTATGATTGACGTGGAAAATGAAGAAGTGAAACAACTGCTTTGGTTGATCCAGAGCGTCGCTTTGGATCTGAACAAGCTTCCAGCTCAAGTACTGGTGGAGCTATAGCATGTTACCGCCCAAGAATTGGTGGATAAACAGAAGGAGCTGACTAACGGATATGTATAGTCATAGAGCGCAGCTGAGAAGCTGCAGAAAGAAGCATAGGAGCTGCATCTGGTGAGGGTGCAGCTGGCAGAGGAGAAGGTATGAGAAATATATACATTGAAGAAGGAACATGCTGAGCTGAGATGAAGAAGTTGCAAAACCACCTTATTGTCACAACAAGTGCAGCTATGTGCAAGATGTAGCGAGGTCGAGCAAGATATTACTAAGGTTGTCAGCATATTTTTGAGAGCACAACCAAGCTCACCCCAGTAGCTAAGGCCAAGTGATTGGGTGAATCTATTCTCTAGCTCTAGGACACCAATATTATTCTCAATGCCCTGTTCCAACCAACGACACCTCTGAAGCAGGTTGCTAAATGGAAGGCTTCTATTGAGGAAATAGCAACCCAATTTGAAAACATGGAGAAAGAATCCAAGACCATCATGGAGGTGAAAACATAGTTTTGAAAAAGCATTTTCCAAGATGAGCTACTTGACCAGTTGACAACACAGGTGCAAGAGGCTGAAGGACAACTAACGACCCTAAATACATCACTGTGGGAAATTCCGTTGATGGTGCATATCACGCGATTTGGGGAATTGAAGGATCGATAGCAGTGAGCTACCTATGCACAGGAATGCCTACAAAAGAACCGTGCTCAGCTAGATGAGTTTCAAGAAATTGGTGGACAGTTGGTTGTTAAAGTAGTCGCCATGCTGCAGGCGATGCAGGAGAATCAACAGATGGTCAATGGCAAGGCTAGGGAAGAGTACCCTGTGAAGTAAGTGTTGATCAACTATCAAAGCACTATCGATAGAGTCCAGCTACAGGTTTGAGAGATCCCATAGTAGTTCAAATATTTCAAGGCCAAGACATCGGTGTATACCCTATCAACCTAACGTGGCTCCAGGACAAGCCATAAGACCGTGTTGGGGGCTTGTTCGCAGGGGTTTTTGTAAGTGAGTTGCGTAGCGTCGTGGCAGCTATTTAATCTCAAGCGACACCGCACAAGGCTAGATCAGTGCAATGGGAGAAAAGATAACCATTTTTGAATATTTAATATATTATTTGACCAATTTTTATCACCATAGGTTATTAGTGGTTAGAAGTTAGTTAGAAGTGGACCTTCGATGTAAAGGCGCAAGCCTATATATAGAACTTGTTTTGCAATTGAAGGATATACCTAGATAGCGATAAAGAGGAGAGAGTCATGTGTTTTATCTATGGTCTGTTTGAGTTTTGGGATGTAATTGGTCTCCTGTTGAGGAGAAGAATTCTTTGTTTTGGATCTATCACGCATAATGAATATGACATGACGGTTGTTGCATAAATATTGTCTTTGTCTTATTGTTTTCTCTGCTGCAATATCCATGAGAAGTGGGTCAAATCTGTTATGATGATGGTGTGATCTATTATGTTGCCTTTCTATTATGATTTACTGATGATTTTTTGATCTATTCCATTTCTGTTATGATGTTGTTGCGATCTGTTCCTATTCTGTCACATTTCTGTTGCATTATGAGTTAAGTTTTTTTGTAAATGATGTTGTTGCACTAATACTGCTGCGACAAATGTATGATGCGATCTGTAGTTGTGAAAATGAATTAATGATAATTGTTTAGTTCTAGACCTGATGGTGATTCTTTTTTCCCCATCGGATCTCATATCCTCCCTTCTTACTGTCGGAAACTTGGTTCCGACAAATATCCCTTGAACATATCGGGTGAGACTTCGTTTGCTCTGCGGATGTTGCAGGGAAGGGTAAAACCTGTCTAGGCTAGTGCTCATGGAGATCGCATTGGTTGGGCATCGATAGAATGAGAACCCCTATCAATAAGGCTTTGTTGGTGTGTGTTCACCAACAAGAGTGCATCTCGCTAGGTGGGACAACTCTATAACACCTCTAAAGTCAACATTGCGTAAGGGGTTTGGAATAAATATTCAACTACAGAGTAATTGGTTTCAGCCTTAGCATTAGGATTGTGTAATGTTTTCTTGAAGACACATTTTTGTATCTTGGGCATAGTTTCGACAGGTTTTTTGATTATGAAAGGGTTAGAAGTTTTAGCTATAAAATTACCCTTCTCTGGAGACTCCGTCTCATAGTTCTTGTTTCTAGTCTGGAGTAATGTCTGGGATCGAACCATGTTGATATAATTTGGGTCAGGGGAATTTGGAGTTCCCCATGCTAAGATGGATAAGAATTCTATCCTTAGGGAAAAGGATCCTTTAGGAAAACCGGTTGTTGGCATTTGAGTAGCTTCTGAGCTTGATTCATAAGGGGACATTGATGGGTCAGGTGATCTTCCTAGCACAACTTACATGGAAATTTCACCTTATTCTTCTCTTTTTTGCCTCGATCAGCATTGTTTGTGGGTTTTGGCTTGTTTTGGTTTCCCTCACCTTTCTTCCCTTTTTTATTTTTCCCCCTGGGTTGATGATTTCCCTTTTGGGAGGATTGAGTAAAAACATTTGCATTTTGGGGTGAGGGGGTAGCCTTTCCTTCCTCTGTCATAGAGTGTTTGATGGAAAACTCATGGAGTTGCTAAGCCAAATACTCCATAGTGGGAGATTTCATTGAACCAACCATGCCATCGGCATGAGATCTAGGCTTAGGTCTCTCAACACTATGTATTGGTCTCGATGCATCAGGGATGATTTCGTATAGAACCCCTGACTAAGAATAATCAAATCTAATTGGTGGGCCCTAAGGATAGCCTCTTCCTCATTGGTTACTCTTGAAGTGGATACATCCTTAGATATATATGGCAATAAGGACTTCAGGAACCATTCTAAGAAAAACTCGAGAGGGATAGAGGCCTTAATGAAACTTTTCAGCCTTCTCCACTCTTGGATGTGATCCGAAATGTGAGTGCCTTTGTCATGCTGAAAGGTGGACAATAAGTCTTTGTCAACATCATACCGAACAGGAATTTCGAAATGGTTAAGGAACACATTAGCTAAGTCCCAAAAACTATGACACGTAGCAGAGGGTAGTTCAATATACCACTTTGCTGCGACACTAGTAAGGGTTCTTTGAAACAATCTCGACCGAACGGTTTCATCGTTCAGTGAGTTGGAAGAGCACCACAAGTGAAAGGTAGTGATATGAGCCCCCGGGTCTTCACCAACTTTTCCTTCAAATTTTGGGATATCCGAGGGAAGTTTGGTAGGAACAGGTGGCCAGGAGGCATCATGTCTCACCAGATCATTCATTAGCTTGGACAAATCTGGAAAATTCAAAGTTGTCAGGAAAGTAAGTTTGGGCCTAACTGGATCATGAAAAGTACAAGCGTGGGAAGTAGAAGGACTTGCCCCCTGATTCCTAAAAGTAAAGGTGGGGTTTCCCCCAGCTATCGATTGTGAAGTAGTTGGACTACTTTGGAAAGGATTTGACCCATAAGCCAGTGGATTGTTCATATGTGGTGCAGTATATGTGGTTTGAGCAGCTCTTGTTGAAACTGGAGTTTGGAAAATAGGAGCAGATATCCCCCTGCTAGAAAGAGAGAAAGGAGAGCTCATGAAAGGAGACGAAATAGACGTTTGAAAATATTTACCATAAGGGTTAGTGTTTCTGAACTACACCCCTACATATGGAGGTGTTGGACCTACATATGGAGCGAATGGGGGAATATTCCCCCCATTCCAAGAAAACCCTGGACAAATCAAAAGGATCAAATAGGACCACTATGAGCAGTGTGTGCAAAAGAAGTTGAAATAGAAGGTACACTAGAAATCCCAGTGACCACCCCACCAGAAGTGCCTACTACATTTGTGGAAGTTGGTGGTTGAAACACCTGACTAGCTGGAGTTAAAGGAGTAGTAGGTGTATTTGTTCTAGGGGCACCAACTGGGGGAGGTAGCACTCCTTCAGCCGGTAAAGCTGAGGTGGAGGTAGAAGGAATTTCTCCTGCACTAGAAATTAGTCTTCCCACAGGAACACCAATCACAGGTGAATTGAAAGGAAAAACCTGGACGATCACTGGATCATTTAGGTCACTAAGAGGTGAATTAAATTTTCTCTCAAACTCATCAGCCTGCAAGTCTTCTATCTCTACTGTGGTTATAACAACTTGGTTTGTCCTAAGTTTTGGTTCACCCAAAAACTCACTAATTCCTACTAGTTCGAAAGAACTGTCTATGTCTAATCTCCACCTTTGAGGGGGCGGTGGAGGTTCTACTGTAACAAGTAGAGGAATTTTTTGCAACCTTCTTGACCTTCTGAGAGGTTGGTCCTCCACGTTTGAAAATTTGACTCTTCACACCCTAAGGCCAGCTAAACACAAACAAACCACAGAGAAATCACTACAAAATTTCCTAAATCCACAACAAAGAAAAGGGGTATAAGGTATGCTTTCCAGAAGAAAGTTGAAAGATAGTTACCTGGAGTCCTTGAAGATGTTCTTAGGCACAAGCGGAGGAATCACCCACCGCCCTTCCACAATTTCTACAAGGGCTACCTTCCAAGCCCATCCAAGGTCAACCAGAAATAGCCTTCCGATGTACCTATGTATGAACCCTAGATGTCAGAGAGACTAAAGGGTACCTCAACTATATTGACATTCTGGGGACACAGAATCCCTAGATGCACAAAAACCTTGGTCTATGCTTTGAAAAGGAATTGAAGGGTTATCTCCTAAGTCCAAGCCTCTACATGGCCTCATTCTTAACTCCCGTTTGAGAGGATATTCCCATATACAATCAACATAGAAAAGGGTTTACTTATTGATTGGCCAACTTTGTATGAATTTAAGCACTTGTGGAGAGTTTAAACTTCCTATTCCATAGGTCTAGCCTGAGCTAGTTGGTGTATGACCCTATAAAATAAAACATACTAATAATTTTTAAATTATATCGTCAGTTTAAGGGTTGTTCTTAGTCAGAAGGTAAATAGCGTGAAAGACTGTGATATTATGGACTCGATAAGAAAAACAAAAATGATGTATAACGCAAATTCCAAATCAAATTACAACTACTTAAACCAATTTTTTTTCTTTTTTGTAAATTTAAGCTAATGAAATTGAAACTAGGTGTTGGAAAACTAAGATGTCTTTTTATAATTTTTGAAATTTTATTTGAAAATACTGAAAACAAAATGACTAAATGCAACTAAATGCAAAAGTATAAGATGTTTTTTCTTCACTTTTTCAAATTCTTCAAAAACTATAATGCACCTAAATGAAAAATTTTGAGCGAGTTTGAATAATCAGAATATATAAAAAGAAAAATGAAGTATAGAGTACCCACAATAACTAACTTCAACCAAACAGGAAGAAAACTTGGTAAAAAAACTGACTTGGAAAAACTAATGAATAAAATCCACTAGATTTACTAAAGAACAAGTAACAAACTGACACTACACAAAGCAGCACATAGTATAAGGTATCTAAAGGCCTGATCACTGACTCAAACATACAGCATTGAACTCATAAACCAAGAAGCAGGGGAAAATTCAAATCACTCAATGAAACAAGATTCAAACAAAGAAAACTCAAAGGCTTAACAACAAGCAAAAAATATGGCATACAGGACTTTAGACTTACAGAGTCATGCCAACAACATAACACCCCTAAGAAGAAAAAAATCAACCAAGACAGGAACAAGAAAACCCTACCCAAAATTTTATGCTACTACAGGATATACACGACCGTCTTATAGAGCAACCTGTGTACCATACGCGACTGTTTTATAGAGAAACCCGCGTGTACAAGTTGCTATACGCAACTGTGTATAAAAACAACCCACATATACAACAAAAAAAAATTCAAAGAAAAAATTAAAGGTCTTTGGACATACTACACCGCAAATAAAAGGCAAGATAAAAAGACCACATTCAGAATCAGAGCAAAGACTGGTAAAGAACCCACAACAAGCTGGACTCCCCAGCGGAGTCACCAGTTCTGTTGTTTAGGATATTACACCCTTCTAACCTAGGGTCTGGGGTTACCAACTTAATACTAACTTACAGACAAGTATCTTTTCATAGAGAATGGAAAGAGAATAGGAAGAAATTATTGACTTACCCGATTAACGACAGTTGATCCAAGCTTGATCTTCTCTCGCTCCACTTCTCTCCAAAGCTTCTAGGGATGCACCTCTTCACCCACAAAGAGAAAATAATTCAAGTAATATATCATGCATATATATATTATAGGTTAGATTAAAATAATATAAATACTATAATCAAACATATTCATTAAACCAATATACATGAAATAGACACAATACCAGATTGGAAGAAGAATTCTCTTTATTGACGAGCGGTGAAATAGACGCGGGTATTAATATAGGAAACTCGAGTATAATATGCATGTTTCTCAAGGGGAGCTCGCATATGCAAGTATACATGGGTTGCAATGCAAATACTTGTGTATGATACACGAGTTGCAATGCATATAGTCGCGTATGTAACCCAAAACTTAGAATAAAAATATATAAGGCTGGTTTGAGGATAATGCATCAAATGTCATGCACATCTATAGTGTTTTGGCCACTTCAATCCTAATTTGTCCTTTTTGGTACCAACATGAGGAATGTCAACACTCAGATGGAGAAGTGCCATTTTGGATAATAACAATGGTCAACTAGTTTAGTACCATCTTCATGTTGAATACAGGAAAAGAAATATGCTACTAGATTTTCTTTACTATCTTAGTCAATGATGGTAATGTTAAATTCTTGCAATAGAAGAAGCCACTGAGTCACTCTACCATTGGTGATTGGATTATTCATTAGAAATCTAATAGCAGAGTGATCGGTATGCACAAAATATTCATAACCAGTAATGTAATGACGAAACTTATTAATAGAATAAACTGCTGCCAAAAATTCTTTTTCAGTAACAGTATAATTAAGTTCGGAAGGAGTCAAATTATTACTAATAAAATAAATAGCATAAGGTGCATGTCTCTCTTTTTGGCCCAAGAATCCTCTTATGGTTGTATCAGAGGAATTGGTATATATGTGAAAAGGAATGGACCAATGAGGACCCCTGAGTATTGGTGCCATTGATAGTTTAGCTTTTAGGATTTCAAAATCATTTTGACAAGATTATGTCCACTAGCTTCTACATCCTTTGTAAGAAATTTAAACATTGGTGCAGCTATTTAAGTGAAATTTTCAATAAAACGACAGTAATAGCCTACATGACCAAGAAATCTTCTTACCTATTTCTAAGTTTTAGGGGAGGGAAGGACAATAATTACTTATATTTTTGCAGGATCTACCTTAATTCCTTAGGAGGAAACATAGTGTCCTAAAACTATACATTCTGTCGGTAACATTTTACATTTTTCATGACTAAGGGATAAATTCATTTCTTGACATCGGATCAAGACCTTCTTGAGGTTGTCAAGGGATTCTTAAAAAGTATTACCATAGGCTGTAAAATCATCCATGTATACCTCCACACAATCATGAATAAGATCGAAAAATATTCCTAAGACTGCTTGCTGAAAAGTGGCAGGTGCATTACATAATCCAAATGGAAAAAATTGATAAGTTATGTTCCCCAAGGGCATGTAAAAGTGGTGTTTTCTTGATCTTTAGGTGCTATTAAAATATGGTTGTAACCACTATACCTATCAAGAAAGGAAAAATATTATTTACCTGACAGAGTATCTAACACTTGATCAATACAGGGTAAAGGAAAGTACTTTTTAAGTATAGCTTTGTTTAGCTCCCTAAAATCAACACAAATGCACCATTTCCTTGTGACTTTATTTGGGACTACTACTAATGGAGATACCCATTTACTATTGGAGATAGGATAGATGAAACCAGCAGTGAGGAGCTATTGTAATTCTTCTTTTAATATATCCTTTAGAGCAGGATGCATCCTCCTCTGTGGCTTCCTTACAGCTGACATGCTTGGATCCATATAAATATGGTCAATCTAAGTTTCAAGGAGTATACCCTTCATATCGGTGTATTCCCATGTAAATGCTCCAGCTTGTTTCTTAAGAACTTTAAGCAGTTGTGCTTGTTGGTTTTCACTTAACCCTACATTTATATGTAGAAATTTTTCAGGGCCAACCTCACAAGGTATGGTATATGGTCATGTATGCTCTTAAATCGTGAAGACACGAGGTGTTTCTGTAAACATGGAAAGAGCCATATTCTCTTGAAACTTATCTCCAAAAATATGATCAAATTGAGCAAAATACTAAGGAAGATCTATGCAAGTTGTCGAAGACACAAACTGGTTTAATACATTCTCAGTGGTCTGCTCCTGAAGTTCCCAAGAGAAATCATTAGGAAGGGAGAGATTATCAAATTATTCATCCCTGAAAGAACAATTTAACCACCATGAATTTTCGGTTATTGGTTGTACTGGGGGGTATAAAATAAGTCTTTGTGTGGAAAACCCATTGGAAATAGTCATCTCTCCATCCCTACATCCTATAATGTAATTTGCAGTAGCTAACCATGGTCTTCCCAAGATAATAGGATGCCATTTATAAGGATCCTTTGATTCTACAACCATAAAGTCAGCAGGGTATTCCCATGAGGATACTGATACAACAATGTCATCCAATACTACAATAGGTTTTACTATAGTACGGTCTGCTAGTTCTAGGATGGAAGGAGTAGGTTAGAGAAATTGTCCTAACTGTAAAACTTCCAAAACTGTGGTGGTCATCATGTTGATGGCAGAGCCTAAATTGATTAATGTATTTTCTATGGAGGTGGTGTTTATAATTACATTCACTACTCGAGCTCCTATATTTTTATATTTTGCAATCCAGGATTGACCTATCATACATTCATACATCTATCTTATAACATGAATTATGAGAGGGTCCTTTTGCTTCTTCCCTGAGCATTTAATACATAGCTCCTTTATTACCTTGATGTATATTGGTATGTCTTTGATAGCTCGTAATAGAGGGATTTAAATAAATATATTCTTTAATTCATTAAAAGTGTTGTACTCTAGATGAACTACATGTTTTTCTATTACTAGTCTTTCTGGAAATGGTGGAACTCTTTGCTCCTGAATAGTTTCTTGCGAAGGATGGGTGTGTACTAGAACCTATGGGATGTTCACATCCTCCAAAATAGAATAATTCATGGGCTCATTTTAATCCTCCTCTTCTTCATTTGGTTCATGAATGATGACTGATGACTTGGGTTTATCATTCACAACTCTTCCCAATTGTAATTGAATTTCATGTACAGGTGCAGTCAAAATAAGATACAACAGAAGATTTTGCAACTCAATGATGTTAAGAGCTTGAGTTGGTTTATTATTATGGTTAGGTATCCGTTTTGTAGGTAATAATGTCGGTCGAGGAGGATTTGCATTCTGAAAGTGATGAGGTTTCTATATGATATAAGGAACTAGAGGTATAAATCCAGGTGAAATTTGCTAGAAATTTGTTTGATGCTGAGGATAAGGATGATTATATGGAGGGACAGGTTGTGACTCAAGATATGGTTGTCCTCTCCATCCTTGTGACCAATATTTCTGTTGCGGAAATTGAGGAGGAGGGTACTAAGGTGGCCAATTCTGCCAACTTGAATTGTTCCATTGTTGAGGTGATTGATACAGAGGATAATAGAGTGGAGGTTGTGGTGGAAAGTTCTGATATGTTGGTTGGTCTCTAGGTTTCCAAGGAGGCCTCCTATATGTTTCAGCTACACCCCCACTCTCATATATGGCTTGTAACCCAGGAAAGGATGGGAATTTATCTATTGGATGCTCCTTTGTACATATGTGACATATGGAGATGTTGTTTAATGGACATTCCATTTGGGGATGTTTAGTTCTACATCTTGGACAAAAAATACTCATTGATGCTTCTTCTTCATCCTGCCTTTTCTTGGCTTGCAAATCATCTAGTTGAGAACTCATTTCTCCTAATATATCAGTTTTGAAGTTCTCCAAAAGGTTTCCTAACTCTACTCTTGTAAATCCACCTGAACTAGGAATGTTTCCTCTTACATTTCTACTAAAAGGCTCTCAAAAAAATTTCGCAACTTTCCCCCTACTCCTAGAATAATTTTTACACATCTCATCAATTTGTGAAAATGTTTTATGAGAAATATTTTTGGCTTCCATGAGATTAAGACTTTCTAACAAGTCCTCAGAGATCCCCTTAAGGAAAAGTGTATGTACAACATCTTCTCAGAGGTCACTATATTTAGATTTATATAATGTATAAATGAACCTTTCGAGATAATGCTACAGGATCTTATATTCAAGTTGTTGTATATTGAATATATCATGTTAAGAGTTCTTAGGTTTTCAATATTCTTGATATTTTTGCAAGAATGAAGTTTTCATATCGTTCCAAGTCCTCATAGTGAATTCTCCTAATTCCATGAACCATCTCAAGGTGGAATATTTTAGTGTAGAGGGAAATATTTTTAGTTTGTGAAAATCTTGTAGATAATTATAGCTCCTACAAAGAATATCGAACTCAAACAGGAATGTGTCCAGGTCCTCGTCACTTTTTCCATAGAAAGTAGGTGAGGAAGGAGAGATGTTTTTCATAGTTACATCCTACATCGTGTCTAAAATAGGGAACCCGAAGGTAGCCTCAATTTAATTTTCCCCCTCTCCTTCTTCATTTCTAACTTCATCATGATATTCATTTTCTCCCTGTCTGTCCATATAAGCTGGATTCTCAACATAGATGTACCTAGGAGGCTCCTTTTGAGGTGATAATGGGGCATCCCAATGTTATTTTTCAAGAGAGATCTTCCTCTAATCAATTGTGTTTTTATTAAATCCTAGAGGGATAGTAGGTTCTACTATGCAAGTTTCAATTTGTGAGATGACTGGATCTACTGAGGTTCGAAAGAGAGATTTTACTTGGGAACGATCAACAAATTCAATGAGAGTCAGGTCTCCTACTAGTGAAAAAGTTGTGTTAATTGGATTTGAAACTAGTGGATAGTTAGAGATTCCTAGTGGCTAATTTTCTTGAACTACCTCAGGGATGGGGTCCTTAGTACCTTCTTCCAAGGTTCCTTCTCCTTCTATGGCTTCCCAGGTAAGATCTTCTAAGAGCTCCTCCTTAGGTTTTAGGGTAGAACTACTTCCTGTAGGAATCTTTCGATACCTTTCTGGTGAGTTAATAGTTTGGGAATTACATCCCCTACAGTAGTTAGTAGGGATTTCAATAATTTTTTTGGTTTTAACAAATCTACCCTAAGGATCTCTAAGTCTACTCATCAACAATTTAAACTAAAAAACACTATGCTACTATTGTTACTGGATTTGGGGGTTTCTGTTATAACAGATGCGCAAGTTCTTACCTCTCATATTACCGCTCCCCCTCCACCAATCTACTGCTAAGCTTCATACAAAATTCTCTCTACCTTACAGAACAAATCCTCGGCAACAGTGCCAAAAGTGTTGGGTGTTATAATGTCTAGATTAATTCACTTAATATTCAATTATTGACCAGGGTTGGTCGGCTTAGAGTTGACACAAAATATATGTGAAGGTAGAGGGATTCCTATGGTGTCATGGAAATATTTTAACAAACAAAAGATCGAAAGATCTTTCAAAATGAAAAACTGAGTCAAACTCCTAAGCATTCAATTATTAAGGTAATTAAACATGAACAAAATATTAAACTACATAATTGATAATTTAATCTATAAGTAACTAACTTTAAACTGAAAAAGATACTATTAACAACTAATCTTTAAATTGGAAACTAATATGCAAGGAAAACCTAATTAATAAGCAAGTAGAAAACTTAATAAACAAAATTAAATAGAAAGAAAAAAGTAGAAAACTTAATAGGAATATCTTTGAATTCTGTCCTACAAGTCTCTTCTAGTAATCACACAATGAAAAAGGAATAACCTAAAACATACTAAGGGTAACACATATAACACTGAATTTTACATGCAAAGGATAAATCAATCCAAAGGCATAAACACAAAATAGTATACCGGTAAAAAGAAATCAACAACGAATTCAAGAAACAAAACATAACATAGTTCAAAACATATTCAAGGTGAAAAGAAATGAAGGAAATGATAAGACTTTAATAAATAACCTAAAACAATCCAATTTAAATTCAATGTTAAATAAAACTATTATCTAACTATCTCAGTCAAAGCATACTTAAAACACTAAAGAAACAGAACTGAAAATAATCTCAAAACACATTAAAAACACTAAAAGCGAAACTATGGGATGAATGCCAGACTGAACTGTAGGTCTAAAAGGGGTGGCTGAATGACAGCTTAAACAGGATGTCTGAAAGACAGTTTGCACAGTTAAAATGACAAAAATTAACCTAAATGATCTAATCTTCAGTTGAACTCGTGCAAATGTAAATCTAATGCATAAAGGAAATAAGTAAACCTACTTATTAATAAAAATGAGCAATGAAATGAACTTACACAAATTCAAGACATATAGAAATCATTTCATGTTAATAAACAAACTGAAATTTAAATTGCATAAACTTGGAACATAGGGAAATAAATAGAATTGATTCTATTTGACTTGATAAAAACAATCTAGCCCGCACAGGTGTGGCTCCTTGGTGGTTCCATTGTTATGAAGTCACTTGTTGTAAATTGGAGGTCACGAGATAAATCCCACCTAGGTTTACCTATGTCCCATGTCTTGTGACGGGTGTGGGGAGCCTAGGGTTATAGCGGTAGTGGGAATGGATCCCTGGACCCCATGTCATGCGATTACCAGCCCGACCTAGTTGTCGATTCCCCTAGTAAAAAAAAAAACTTGATAACAAGCAATCTATTTTATCTGCTTGTAAATAAACTGAATAGTAAACTAGAAATAAAATGGCTGAAAGCAAATTAAACCAACTATGCGCGCAATCTAGTTATTTAATTCTAGAAATAAAATGCATTATAGGAAGCAAATGAAATAATAAAACTAACTGGAAACAAAACTAACTACAACAGAAAAGATGAAATAAATAAACAAGAAAAGGAAAGAAACCTCTGGTTGATGAGGGTCCCTTTCATCAATCAGGGGTGTTGCCTAGCTAACTTTTACTCAAACGCAATCATTAACAACAAAGCATACAGCTCTTTATTCAAACGATGGAACAAGGTTACAATGTTCTTAAGAACAAATCAAAGCATGAACTGATAAAGCTACGAACTCTCTCTAACTAAGCTCTCACATAGAGGCTGGTATATATAGTTGTTTACAGAGATGAGCAAGTCGACCCTTTAGTGGTCGACTGCTCTCTAAATTTAGTTGATCATTAAGACGTTTAACAAATCGCAGGCGAATGCACAGGATCCTCCCTTCTTCAGCAAAAGTTTGGTTCTCTTCATTGGACAGTGTAACGCACAGGCTCCTTCTCCATTGCAAACGGTTCTCATATGTGGCGCACGACTCCTTCCTTAGCGTAGCAGGTGGACTAGTGGCAAGCAAAGCAGAGTGCACAGGCGAGTTTTCTAGAATGTGGGCTAATACATCAACCCAACGCATGGTTTATTGGTGAGGTGTCAACAAAGGAGGCTGCAAGATGGTGGATTATCTAGAATGTGATTTTCATTACCTAAGTGTGTGGATAGCATGTCCTTTGTGGAACTATTTCACATTTTAATGGCTGAAATCAACTCTCAACAGTGCGCAGTCTGGTTAGCGATCTGAATGGAAAGTTGAACAGCAACCTGGACCATGATTTGGATATGCTGGGCATAGATCTAGGACAAATGAAATGTTTGTTTGTTGGTGCGCTTCAGTCTTAAAGTTTGCAGTAACACATTTTAACACCTAGAAAACTACAAACAAGTTTCGTGCAGTGAGTTGGATGACGAGTTGGACGTGCTATGCGCATGGCAAGATGAATGTGTACTCGTTATTAATTTGTCCCAAAAATATTATATAACCTGCAAACAAATATACAAATCAATTAATATATCAAATTCACTTCAATAATGTCAATTTTAATTAATAAAATCATAAAATGATAATAATAAATGGATTTTATATCAACATTAAATTCATATATACCTATGCTAAATAGTGATCTGTGCGACATAAAATATGCAAAAAGATAATAAAACACATGTTTAATAGTGTAATTTAATTTCAAAAATGTTAACAATTCTAGGATCAACACATGCAGGTCCTCTTCTTTTGAATTTTCAATTTCTTGAGTACATGCAGTATCCGTTGATATATATGTGGAGAACAGTTCAATTTTAGGTTGCTCTCCATAGAATGTAGTCACCAAGTTTTTAGTTTCCTTCATAGATTGGAAAGGAGAGTCTGTTTGTATCTCATGGGACTATGTTTCTTCTATTATTTTTGGAGAGGTAGATGAATTACTGACTTCTGTCAAGATGTGTTTTTCTTGAGAAGA
>LPNX010288836.1:24120-155508 GCA_001517045.1 Pseudotsuga menziesii
TTCACCACACTTATAGATAATATAAACACACTTGCGGAAAATAAATTTGTAGAAGGTAGACACACTTTCAAGAAGTAAATAAAACATGCAAAAAAAGAAACACAGTAGTGGAAAATAAACTTGCAGAAAGCAGGCAAACTTGCAAAAATTAAATAAAAAATGTGGAAAAATAAACACACTTACGAATAGTAAACTTAATTGCATGAAAAGAAACAACAATGATATGGGGTGACACACCAAAGGGGGTGTGTCATGTTGTTACACCACAACAATTATGTAGTGAAGTTGTCTTTGCATCTTATAGTTTCCCCTACCCATTGATGTGTTATTTAAAGGAAACCTATGTATATACACTTCAACCCATTTAGCACATTCCTTACAATAGCGCTAAAAATGTCGAGAAAATTATATGATAACTAATTCAATAGTAAATTATCAACCCATGGCTTGTAGGATTTGAGGTGTCGACACTGTATGTGCAGGGTTGAAGGATAGTCTATCCTAACTTGACCTATCCTAATGTTCGAAAACACACTTCAACGAATAAACTAATTTACAAAGTTAAGGAAATTCTGATACTTTACAAAATAAAACAACCTTAGGAAATTCCGATACTCATTTTTTACCAATGGACACGATTGGGGCGGACCAGATCTATGACTAAGAACCTTTTCATTGCCCATAGATGCAGGATGGATAAAGCAGAAAATGGTCACAAAATGGATGGACTCCCCCACATGTTTGGATCTTGGTGATCGGACAAGGAGCTGATAAACAACCCTGATTGAATTTGCAATGGGAACATGTGTGATTGATAGCGAAAGGAGGAAATACAAAATAAAGTAGGACCACTCAACCCCGATAGTAGGGATCTAGCAAGATGTTTAATTAACGGCTTCAATCTGTGTCGCGATAGGAACATGAACGGAGGTTAATTAATTGACTAATTGTGAAGTATGGTAGGGACCACCTAGTCAAAAAATAAGCAAGGAAGGGAAGAGGCCATGAAGAAAAGGTCAAGACAAACAATATCGACGGCATATTCCATGTCCGGGAACCCTGAGAGTTACTACCTATCATCTATAAGGACTACGAGCACTACAATGATGAAGGGACAAAAGGTAGGGGTATATGTACACACCGTACGATAAGGGGGAAAGGAAATGAAACCCGAGCTTACCGGTATCATCATAAGAGGAGATAAGTAAGTGACCAACATCAATTCCTCCCGCTACAAACTAGCCTGACACCAATTACAAGCAAGGCCGGAAGTCACTTCCGCCCTGAATTCCTTGATGTTGCGGCCAAGGAGTGACTCAATTGGTGCCTCCACATAAGAAAAATGGATCAATATACCAAGTGACCATTCATCTATCATCATATCACTCAACGATGGAACATAAGAGGGATTGACATAACTTCACCCAGATCCTTCACCTGGTTCATTATAACACCATCACCCGGTCTTTACCAAAGAGAGGAATTGATCAAATATCGGTGGAGAGAAAGGATGACATAATGTCGTTCCAATGAGAAGCCTTAAGGGCCCTGATACTGGGATTGAAATGATTGGCCCACTTAAAGCACCAATTATTTGTTATGTCCTGCAAATTGTTGGGTGTGGCGGAGGGTTTCAGTTGTCTCTAGACTTCTTTATTGTAGCAAATCCATCCATTGGGGCAGAGATGTTCATTCCATTAGAGAGATTTTTCAATACCATTGAGGTATACATCAGGACATGCACCACATTAGATCGATTTTGTGAGACTGGTAAGGACAAGGTTGTCCTGATAAAACGAAATTCCCCCGGAGAAGTAGTGCCTAGGGTCTCCATCCATATTGGTATCCCACCAAAGCCTCCAGATAGGTCCTTGGACATTACCATCATGGTATATAGTATCCATTTCTAGGGATGGCTGGTCTGAACAGAAAATCGTATGGGGAAATAAATAAAAGGAGATTTGTTTTTCATCATCACCAATTCATAATTCCAACTACATCAAAGGTGATGATGAATCCAAAGGCATATGGTCCAAGTACACCCTGGAAGAAGAGGGTAGTCCTTGTGACAGGGTAGTGCAGGCGACAAGGGGAGGGGTGGGCCTACCAGAATGGAAGGCACATCAAAGGTCCAGTGATGTCGATAACAGGGTGGTGATCTCGAGGTATGCAAACTTAATAGTGCTCATAGGGCATGTAGAAGCTGCTAGTCAAAGATCCCAACTAAGAACAGGTATAGACATTCATGCTAGCTTCGAAAACAGGTAGAGGATGGTCATAGAACATGGAGGAATGCTAAGTGGCACAAGCATAAGGGTTAATGGGGCTAGCTCAATCCCATACATCAGAAAGTGTGAAAACAAAATAAAATCCATTTGTACTTAATCATGTTTAATTTTTTCAAAGCTAGCAAGCCTGCATCTAGACGACGTTGTGTCATCTTGATCCAACACACATAATATTATCGTACTGCCCAGTTGGTGATAAATAGTGGAAAATATGCTACCTAATGTAGTTTGGATGTAATTAATGTGGGTGAATCCCATTCCTTATAATCGTTTTGATACCCGGTTTTGAGACATATCCAAGGGGTAATTCACATTATAAATAGAACTCTCTGATAGGAGGAAAAGAGGTTAGACTAATTTACATTTTTGAGGATTCAACACTGGTTTTTGTAGCTCTGCAATAGTTTTTGGGAATCATTAATGAATATATTTCTCTGTGTTTATGACATTCATTATGGTGCTTGTATTTAGTGTGTGATCTCTCTGTTTATTTCAATTTCATGTGTTTTATTCTACCAATACATTTCTATATTAGTATGCAAGAATTCACCCTCTGTTAGGAGCTCCTGCATTAGAAATCGTGTTTGTAATGTGACTGTAATAGCTTTGACAGAATTCATCCATAGTGTTGTAAGGGATTATGCACCTAATAATCATAGGTCGAGGGTTACCAACATACTCAAACACTTGCAGACAATTGACTTCTAAAGTGCAGAATAGGAAATAGGGGGATTAGAAGAACTTACTTGTTTAACGACGTTCGATCCTTGCTAGTCCTCTTCCGATCTGCTCCACTTCCAAAGTCTTCAAGGTTCACTCCTCTTTCACCTGTTCAAAGACAATCTTCCAGATATAGAATGATTCATATATATACGTTAGCAGGTTAGATAAATCAAATATGACATATTGAAGCATAAACAATTATCAAGCCAAGATATATGAGACAAATGTGGAAGAAGTAATCTCTATATTATCAGTAATGAGAAAGTTCAGAGTAAAACCAAACGTCTGAGACAAGGACTCCTCTGTCACCAAAGGATTCTAAGTTTCACTGCTCCAAAGACTTCTGTAAACAATCCACCAGCATAACTTTGCTCCAAAAGTGTAAGTGTCTACAACCCTCCCCAAGGCCTATATTTATATGGGTGAAATAAGGCAGTTCTCGAAGGTTAGGGAGGTTATAGCAGTTAGGGAGATTAAGTAAAATGACTTAACTAAACTCCCATTAGTGCGTTATTTTGTGTTTTCATGTTAAGAAGCACATTCGCGGGTATGTAGTAGAGCAACCCGCAAATGACTCGCGATTGTGTATAAGAGCAACCCACGAATACAAGGATTCACGACTTGCTGTAAGGGAGACTCGCGAATGATGCACGAGTTGTCTAAGAGGAGAGTCGCGAATATATCCCAACATGGCTAAATGGCAAAGTAACTAGCTGGATGAAGGTAGAATGTATTTCTTGACAAGCCAAGCTATAGTGTTAAGGGAAAACCTCTATCCATAAGTTTCCTTTTGTGTGCCGACATGAGGGATATCAACACTCGGACGGAGAGGTGCCACTCAGGTGTATAACAGATGCCCCCTAATGTGTGAGGTCAGAGGGGAACGATGGCCAAAATACATTATAATATTTAACTCTGGAGAAACTCAGGAATCCAATGGAGCAGAGAGAGTACCTGAAACAAATACATAATAATGTGATATACAAAATTACATCTGAGGATACTATGTTCAATTTATTGGAACACTAGCTCCTTTACAATATTTGATTACATCATATGGTACGGGTAGAAACCACGTATATTACAAAGGTGGATCGAAGCCACAATACAATAATGATGAGTCTTCAAAGATCTGGGAGCTGGATATCAGAATAGAACATGGTCTTGCGCAACTTATCCCAAAATGAGGGACTAAGGTCTTCATAAATGATCCCAAAGAACCAGTACAATCCAAGCCATGTGAATAAGGGTAAGCAGAAGTCGAACATGGAGAGGATTCAACAGTTTGTCAACCAATAAGTGATAATTGACAACTGAAGCAAAGGAGTTCACCAATGATGAAAGTGAATCCAGAGGTACTATCAACAAAAATCTAGGTCTTCGTCATCAGGAGGTGCTGAAATGGAACCACAATGTGATAAGGAAGGAAATGGATCCTCCAACGGATCACAAGAGTGACTAGTAACTGGGCAAAAGAAGGGAGACACAAGTAAATGGATAACAGATATAACAGTAATAGGATCAGGTAATAGTTTAGACATTAGGTATAATCCTTGAACAGTGAGCACGACACAGAGATGACCCAAGGCAGCATACAACGGATAGATAGAACAACTAGACTTATCTGTCATGTAGGAGACATGAGCATATTCTCCAGGTATAATGGACAAGAGGAGGAGTCAAAACTCAAAGTGATAGATGAACACAAGTGTATACTGAAACATGGATATCGGAAAGCAAAGAGTGCTATGTTCAAGGATGACATGCTGCCATTAGTAAAAACAAGAGAAAACTTCTTCCTTACCTTCCCTGTTAAGTTTTAACGAGTCCAGGAAAGTAAACTCGATTCCCTCTTCATTTTTTAACAAGCTTGAAGAGATGGGAAAATAATGCTTGATACACTGATCCGTGGATTTAATGAGCCCGAACTAGTACATGCTCATGCGGTATTTTCATATTTAGAGAGTCTGAAAATGCCAAAGAAGACTCCACGGGGGTCCTTTTTCGTCCAATTTAGTCTCTTGAGGCCGAAAAAGTATAAAACAAATCACAGGAGAACTCTCTTAACTTCTGAAGAAGAAAAGGTGAACCTTTTTCGTACTTAGTTGGGAAGGTCCGAAAAAGGTTAAATTACCACCTACCCAACGCTCCTTCCAAAACAGCATAAAATAGCTTGAGTTTTACGAGTGTGAAGGAAAGCAAGATCACTCAGAAAGATCCATTTGGTTACGAGAAATGGGGCTTACAACAATAAACTCGATGCTTTGTTCTTGAGTGTTTAACGAGCATGACAAAGACATAAAGTACACTCGGAATCTTTTTCATGTTTGGGTCCAGAGCACGAAAAAGAGAAAACTAATCTCAAACCGGGTTTTCCTTTTCCGTAAATTTAGTCCCTCAGGTCCGGAAAAGTGATAAACCTATACCTGAGAATACTCTTCTCAATTCCGAATAAAAGAGAGTGATCCTTTCTCGTATTATTCCGCATGGTCTGAGAAAGAGATAACCTACCACCAATGCGGATGCCTGTTCACATATTCTTAACGAGCTTGAACGGACGAGATAACTCAGCAGTCAAGTCTGTTTTGAAGGAGTTAGACTTGGGCCTAAAGAAACTCCATAAGGTTGGGGAGTCCTATAAAGGGATAGCTTGTAAAAAGAGATTCATAAGAAGCTCTATTTGGCGTGAAAAATAGCTATGAGGAAACCCCTGTGCCTGAAACAATGACGGAATGAGTACCAAAGGATGGAAATGGCATATAAGAATGATACTCATGAAAAGGGATCCTAGCCACGGAAGAACAATGGTAGAGACAAGGGACTAATGGCTTAAAATACCATAGTCCGTGGCAAAAATTTTGATTACTAAGGTTAATGTGGAGTAATAAGATGCCAACATGTGTTGGAAAGAGAAAAAACCACCCTATAGAAGCATCAACACTTTGTAAAAGTTGGGAAACCTGTTCCAAGGTACAAAGAAGGTGATATTAATCAATTGTCATTTCAAACTATATAAAAAGACCCACTTTACGAAATTTTATTTCTATAAATAGTTTGAAAATCAAAACATTCCATACCATTTGCACTTTTTGCACCAAAAAGGAAAGTTTACCCTCTATATTTGATTGATCGCTGTGGACAATTGGACCGTCGGATTCAGAAACCGTCAGCTTCAGGTAAATCTACACCCTTAGCTCTTCAATTTGATCCAAACAAATTTTTAATTTAGTGGTTAATTCAGTATTTTTCATCAACCTAAAATATGGCAAAATGCATTCGCGGGTTGCAAGGCATGAAAGTCGTGAATGTGCGTTTCATTCGCGAGTTGCTCAACAGGAAAGTCGCGAATGACTCGCGACTTGTCCCAATGGACAGTCGTGAATGCTGCGCAATAGGGAAATGCTTTAAAAATATACAAAATTTTTAAAAATTTATAATGGAATACTGAATTAAAATATGTGTTTTTGTCAGGAAAATCATGGTGCTGGAGTGGAGAGAGAGGGAACATGAAGCGATGGATCAAGTGGCTCTCCAAAGCCCACCTACTATCCAAGCATTGAGGACCAGTGGGCTCCTCAAGTTCTTTTGCACATCACCCATGCAGGACAATGTCCGCATATTAGAGTTCTTAGTCCATTATTAAGACCATGACCTGGGGATGTTCAATATCCAAGGTGAGACTTTGGAGCTTACCACACAAGACATCTACTTCATAACCGGGTTGTCACATCAGGGAGCACCAGTGAACCTGGAAGGCACTGGCAGGGGTGGAGACCCCTTGAGTGTCTAGAACTATGTCGATGTATTCTGCAGACTGGGTACTCAAAAGAAAGGCAGCAATGTTCTCATTGCAGATATTCAGGATCTTACACTTCAGGTATTGGCCAGTACTATTGTCAGACTTTCAGGGTCAACAGGATTACACATGGCCACCAGGACTCAGATGAGAGTGGTGGTGGACTACTTTAGAGGTACTCTCTTTGATTGGTGTATGGGAATTGCCCCCATCATGAAGAGGCAATTATCCGACTGTAGGAGGGGAAGACGGAAGAACTTTGGCTATGCGAGTATACTGGTAGCGTTCTTCTTTGGGAGGGTGCCAGCTATGAGCCCTGCTATACCATTACAGGTCCATCATCCACGGCAGCCGAGGCTGATCCAGTGGGGAGATATCTTCCTCCGTCAAGGAGGAGGAGATGTAGTACATAGCATGTATGATGATGATTTCTATACATGGTGGGAACGGAAGGTGCCAGCGTTGGAGCAGTTTCCATACACCGTGTTAGATTTCCGAGGTGATCCCGACCTAGTCCTCCCTCCAGGAGGAGCATGGGGAGAGATGGGTAAGTATTTTTTGTTTTTTATCATTATCAAATTTTTATGGATTTTCAAATGATAGGATATATACATATGCACAAGTCTAAACCCTATTTATGTGTCAAAATGCAGATATTGGACCAATCCACCCTGAAGGGCACCCACGTACCTTCGTACGTCTTGTTGTAGGGGGAGACCCAGGATTGATCAGGGTACTCAAGATGAAGCTAGGCATGCTGACTGAGCGAGTACCTACGATACAGATAGAGAATCTCCCTGTAGCTATGCAGGAGTTTGTAGTTGGGGTTCCACCGGCCTGGCTACATCTTTTCAGAGGGGTAGGTAGGGCAGTACTTGTATACAGGGATGCGGTGGAGGTTGCCGAAGCCGAGGAGGCTGAGGAAGCCAGGGGGCACAGAGATCACGCGGACCAAGGAGGTCCCAGTGGCCATGGCGGGAAGGCTTAGTTTTAGGGCATTTTGATGGATGATGATCCACTTTTTGTATATTTTGTACATGATGGGATCTACGGATCAGACTTGACCTATCTATGATAGATATTTACACACACACACACACACACACACACACACATATATATATATATATATATATATTTGTGCTTGGTTGTCAGCTTATTTACAAATGTTTCTTATATGCTTGCTGTATATTTTATAAAATGTGTGTAAGATGCCAGTCCAAAATATAATTAACATATGCATCAGTTAATGAATTTTGGTTTTGTGGAATGTGATTGAAAGTAATAAATTCAAAATGTCTTTCCAGTAAACGAATTTGCATGAACTGACGTAACAATGTAGGATTACGCACCTGATAAGATCGATTGAGCTGGGAAACAACCAACTGAGAATCCAAATGGACTTCAAGATGGGTGATGCCTCGTGACAAAGCATCCCATAGGAGCTCAATTACAGCCCTATACTCAGCAACATTATTAGAAGTAGGACCTAGACAAGCGCCACCCGCGGCAACAAGCTGTCCTGAGGGGGAGTAGATAACCCATGCTGCCGAAGCCAGGTTACAAGTGTGACGGCTGGTGCCATCAGCAAAACCTACATACATCTCAGAAGACATCTGCAACAACCAGCAGATAGTATAAAAAATGAAACTGACAACCTAATGTACATAAAAATGCATACATTAATATACAAGAAAAAGTGCTAAGCCTAAGCATAGTACTTCTTCAGGTAGAGCCCATTTCTAGGCTCAGGCAGCTTATTCCCATCATAATCCACTAATTCATATGCACCTTTACTCAAAAATTTAGACACAACATAGGGTCCCAACCACATAGCCTTGAATTTTCCTGCCCCCAAAGGCTCTTTATCTTGGTCCCAGAGCAAGACAAGTTCCCCTTCAGAGAAAACCCGAGGTTTGACCATTTTATCGTATTGAGATTTAACCCTATTCTTATGAGCCTGATTTGCAGTCAACGCATCTCTACGTTGTTCATCAAGGTGTTCTAAATGGAGCAACCGTTCCTCAATCTCAGTCATGTCAGGTAGCACATGAATAGCTATCTGCAAGGATGGGATTTCGCATTCAATCAGCGTAATAGCTTCCACCCCGTGAACGAGTTGGAAGGGGGAAAAACCCATAGCAGTCTTAACATTGGTTCGATAAGCCCAAAGAGCAGGATATAACATGATGTGCCAATTTGAACGGGCTGCATCAATAGTACGTTTAAGGATAGTTTTTAAAGTTTTATTTACAGCCTCAACCTGACCATTTGCTTGCGGATAATATGGAGAAGAATGTTCTTGTCGAAATCCGAGCATGGTGGTCAGCTCTGTCATCATGTGATTTTGGAAATGAATTCCATGGTCAGTGACAATCACTTTGGGAATACCAAACCTATCAATAATCTGATTAAACACGAAGAAAGCTGCAGTTTCCCCATTGTATTTGAAAGTAGGCATTGCCTCTGCCGATTTTGTGAAATAGTCGACAGCGACAATGATGTATTTATGCCCCCCAGATGAGGCTGGGTTGCATGTCATATAATCTATCCCCCATTTTATGAAGGGGCCTACCGAGAAAACGGGAAACAAGGGAGCAGGATGTGACCGCATTTTTCTGGTGTAAAGCTGACACAGATGACAGCGTTTCATAGCTTCCACACAATCTTTAAAGATGGTGGGCCAGAAATACCCGGCATGTAATATCTTCTGGGCCGTTGCTAACCCATATAAATGACCCCCACATGCTCCGCTATGGGAATCATTTAGGACAATCTCCTCTTCCTCATGAGTAAGGAAACGACACAAGACGGAATCTACCCCTCGTCGATATAATGTATCTTCTATAATGAGTTAGTTTTTAGCATGAAGGCGTAACTTGTGTCGGTCTTCCCTAGAGTAAGCAATAGGATACTTCAAAGTCTGGAGATATATAAGAATATCTCCATACCAAGGATCAGAGGTGGATATAAGGAATATGTGCTCATCTAGGAATGAGTCATCCTCAAGCACTACATCTTCTTTCGTAGGGAATTCTGCTATAAGCTCGGCAAAAACTAAGGACTTTTTGGATTTAGCGGATTGGAAAACCAAGTCAAACTCTTGGAGAATGACTATCCACATATTGAATTTTCCCCCAACAATCCGTCGGGATAAAACATATTGGAAAGGGTTTACATCTGCCACTACAGTAGTGGTCCTCAGTAAGATGTAGTGCCGTAACCTCTATACAACATACACAGCTGCTAAGGCTAACTTCTCGACGTGAGATTACTTAAGCTCAGGTCCAACCAGAGCACGACTAAGATAATAGACAACATGCTCAACGATCTTTTCATCCTCCTGAACTAGAACTACCCCAATGGTAGACTCTGACGCGGCCAGATATAATATAAAATCCCTAGAATAATCTAGTGGGCGTAATAAAGGAGCCGACAACAAGGCTTTTTTCAATGCCTCGAACGCGAGTTGTGCAGTTTCATCCCATACAAATGGGGTGTCCTGTTTAAGCAGGTGCATGAAACCTTTTGTGATCTTGGCATAATTAACGATAAAACGTCGAAGGAAGTTAGACTTTCCTTGTAAACTCTGAAGTTTCCTAAGTGAACGAGGAGGAGGAAGATTTACAATGGCCTCAACTTTTAAAGGATCCATCTGAATGCCCCTACTAGAGATAATGAATCCAAGCAATCTACCTAATTGGACGCAGAAAACACACTTGTGGGGATTCAAGCGAATTTTATAGTATCTGCATCTCTCAAAAATCAACCGTAAATGATCTGGATGCTGGATCCTCTTGCGAGAATGAGCAGGAAGATCATCAAGGTAGGGCTCAAAAATGGCTTTTATGTCATGAAAAGAAAAGTTCATGGCTCGTTGAAAGGTTTCCCCTGCATTTTTCAATCCAAAGGGCATTTTTCTATACGCGAATGTACCCCAAGGGCTAATAAAAGCAGTTTTATGCTGGTCTTCTAGTTTGATTTGGATTTGATTGTAGCCGGAGAAACCATCCATAAACGAGAATACCTCACTACCCGCACATGCATCTATGATCTGATCAATAAACGGTGTAGGGTAGTTGTCCTTAGGATAGGCTTTGTTAAGGTCTCGAAAGTCTGTACAAACGTGAATAGTCCCTTGCTTTTTATCAATAGGAACTGGGTTGGACACCCATTCAGTCAAAGCTATGGGATATATAAAACCTGCTTTCAACAGCTTTTCAACCTCTGCCTTCACAGCCGCTGCTTTACGTGGGTTCACGGGGCGTAATTTTTGTTGAACTGGCTTGGCATCAGGATAGGTTGGGATCTCATGTTGAACAATAGATGGATCAATGCCTGGCATCTCCTCATATGACCAGGCAAAGATATCGTGGAATTCCTTGAAAAGGGAAGTATAAATGGCAATCTCCTCCGGAGAGCAGCTTGCACCTATATAGATATTTTCCACGACATCTGGTTTTACAGAGATGTTGATCGGTATAGTGGCAGAAACGTTTGCCATATTCCCCTCGGAAAACACTTATTCCCTAAGTAAAGGGTTGACAGGTGTATCAACATCATCCGACAGTCTCACATGAAACTCTTGGTTTTCTATCTTGCTTAGCTCTGGAAGGAAATAAGATCGGTGATGACGATCCTCACATATCTTATCACGTGAACACATAGCTTCCAGAATAGCTTCATCGGAAGGTAAAATAGTGTCTAAGCAATCTATGGAATGTAAAGAGTTTTCCTCCCATGCAGGCATATAGACTTCTTCTAGATCATCCGAGACTGTAAGAGGATCTGGAATGGGATCTACAGTGGTTTGGGTAATAGCTTGATACGCCACTTCCACTATAGATAAGGGCACTTCTGGTTCCTAAGGGGTTGGGAGGACCCAAGGATCAGTCCTATCGACCACCGAATCAATGGAATTCCCTACAGTAGTAGAACCAATATAAAGGACTGGAGCTGGAATATCGAATGTGCCCATCAATGATGCATACATTCCAGCCCCCAAGCTCTGTGCAGCAGGTTTGGCCTGATCAACCAATGGCACAGTGGAATATTTAGACTCTAAGCGGCCTTTTCGGGTAAAATCAAGTTGGTCAACAGTGACCAGCTTGCCCTCATGTCGAAAAACCACGACACGAAAGACAGCAGATGCAACGGCAGACATTGCATAAGTCCAATTCCTACCCAGAAGCAAATTGTAGTCCAATGGAGCATCAATCACTTTGACTTCAATAGACACTGCTTTGCCAGCCAACTTTATCTCAAAAGCCGGCAGGATACCATGTGGACGGAAAGACCTTCCATCAAAAGTAGTAATTAAAGTGGTTGATGGGACCAGCTCTGGGGATCCAAGAGCTTTTCAACAGGCCAGGGACATAACACAAGTAGAGGCTCCCTCATCAACAACTGCTCGTCCAATGGTCTTACCACCATGGACAACATCTATCGATAGAGCTACATGGTAAGGGAGGCGAATTTTAACATCAGAGAGATTAAATTTTGCTGAGAGACTCAAAGAGTCCATGCTACCTAAAGCTGCTAAGAGGGCATCCCGCTGAATGAGACAGCTCTGTAGCACCTCCAAAGCTGACATTGCACACGGAGTCTGAGCCAAGTCTTCAACCACAGAGTAGTTAGAAGCGGCTCAGGCATTTGGGTTATGCAAAGTCTTCTTAAAGACACCTTTGGGTATCTTTGGCATTATTTCCGTAGGTTTCTCTATAGTGAGAGGGTAGGAAGATTCAACTACAGCTTTACCCTTCTCATCGGTCTCTTTCTCATAGTTTTTGTTCCTATTTTGTAACAAATTTGAGGATCTAACCATGTTGATATAATTGGGGTCAGGGGCAGCTTGAGTGCCCCCTGCTATGGTAGAAGCTGAAGCAGAATTCTGCCCTTGGGGAAATGGATCCTTCAGGACAGCCGACGGTTGAGCTTGTTCCATGAGGGGACAAAGATGAGTAAGGTGGTCCCCTTGGCACAACTTACAAGGGAACTTGAATTTCTTCTTTTCCTTTTTCCCCCATCAGCATTGTTTGTGGGCTTTGGCTTGTTTTGATTTTGATTTCCCTCTCCCTTTTTACCTTTCTTCTTATTCCTGTCGAGCTGTTGATTGCCCTTCAAAGAGGTTTGTGCAAAAACATTTGCACTTTGGGAGGAGGGGGCATCCTTTGCTTCCTCCGTCGTAGATTGTTTGACAGACAATTGGTGAAGTTGTTTTGTCAAAGACTCTACAATGGGAGAGTTTACGGACCCAACCACACCATCGGCATGGGGTCCAGGCTTGGGTTTCTCGGCCTCATGTGAAGGCCTTTGTGCCTCAGGAATAATTTCATATAGAATCCTAGACTGTGAATAAATCAAGTCCAACTGCTGGGCCCTGAGTATGGCTTCTTCTTCACTAGTCACTCCTGATGTGGAAACATCCTTAGATATGTATGGGAACAATGACTTAAGGAACCACTCTAATAGAAACTCAGGAGGGATGGTAGCTTTGATAAGACTCTTTCACCTCCTCCACTCTTGGATATGATCCGAGATGTGGGTTTCCTTTTTTTGTCTGAAAGTGGACAACAAATCCGTTCTGAAATCGTAACGAACTGGAAGCTGAAAGTGACTGAGGAAAGCACTAGCTAGGTCCCAGAAACTACTAAAAGCAGTAGAAGGAAGCTCAATGTACCATTTTTCCGTAGTTCCAGTCAAGGTCCTCTGGAACAGCCTCAATCTCACTGAATCTTCATTCAATGAGTTGGAATAACACCATAAATGGAAGGTGGTGGCATGAGCCCCAGGATCTTCACCAGCCTTACCTTCGAACTTAGGGATGTCCGAGGGCAGTTTGGTGGGAACAGGTAGCCACAAAGGGTCATGCCTCACCGGGTCATTCATCAATTTGGATAATTTTGGCAAGTTCAAAGTTGCCAAAAAAGGAAGTTTGGGCCTAACCGGTGTACAAGAAGTGCCAGCTTGGGTATTAGAGGGTCCAGCCCCCGAATTCCCATAGGTAAAGGTGGGGTTTCCCCCTAACACCGATTGTGAAGTGGGAAGGTTTCTTTGAAATGGATTCCATCCGTAGGCCACATGATTTTGGGTGGGAGGTGCAGTGTACATGGTTCGGGCCATCCCCATAGAAGCTGGGGTCTGAAAGACTGGAGCAGGTATCCCTCCGCTAAACAAAGAGAAGGGAGAGCTCGAGTATGGAACCGAAATAGGGGTATGGAAGCTTTTCCCATAAGAGGTGTTGCCCCCAAACTACACTCCTACATATGAAGGAGTTGGACCTACGTATGGACTGGATGGGGGGATATGCCCCCCATTCCAAGGAAATCCTTGGACATAAGTCAAGGATCCTACTGGACTACTCTGAGTAGTGTAAGGGAAGGAAGAGGGAATGGTAGGTATACTGGGGATCCTAGCAACCGTGTTACCATAAATACCTCCTATGTTGGAGTGAACCGGTTGTTGAACCACCCGGCTCGCTGGAGTCAAAGGTGTAGAAGGAAAACTAGATCTAGGGGCACTAACCAGGGGAGGTAGTACCCCTTCAACTGGGAGGGTTGAGGTAAACACAAAAGAACTCTCTTCCACAGAAGACATGACTCTACTCAAAGGGACACCTACTACTGGTGAACTAAAAGGTCTAACTTGGACGATCACAGGATCGTTAATATCAGTCAATGGAGTGTTAAAATTTCTTGCAAACTCGTCAGTCTGCAATTATTCTATCTCGACTGTGTCAAAATCAAAACGATTAGCTATCAATTCCGGTTCACCAAGAACCTCACTTACTCCTACTGGTTCAAAAGAACCGTCTGTGCCTAATCTCTACCTTTGGGGTAAAGGTGGAGGCTCCAATGCAGGAAGAGGAGGAAGGTTTCTCAACCTTCTTGACCTTCTAACAAGTTGGTCCTCCAGAATTAAAAAGTTGACTAATCACACCCTAAGGTCAAATAAGCACAAGCAAATCCACAGAGCATACACTAAAAAGATCTTAGACTCTCAAGCAATCAAACCAGGGTGTAAAGATATGCTTTCCCAAAGAAAGCTGATGAACGATTACTTGGCGTCCTTAAGGGGTTCTCAGGCACAAGCAGAGGAATCACCCACCACCCTCCTGCACTTTCCACAAGGGTTACCTTCCAAGCCCGTTCAAGGTGAACCAGAAATAACCTTCCGGTTTACCTAGGTATGAACCCTAAAAGACAAGAGACTAAAGGCTACCTTGATAATACCAGTTGTCTGGGGGGATAGTCGTCAGCCGAACTCGTATGCATGGGCAGGGTAGCTGAGCCCAAAAATATGTCTAGGATAGAATCCCCAGATGCATAAAAGTCCTGGGTTACATTTTGACAAGGATTTGGAGGGTTATCTCCTCTGTCCAAGCCTCCACGTGGCCTAGTGCTTAACTCCCGTTTGAGAGGAGCTTCCCAGATACTGTGATAGAATCAAGGATTTACCTAAAGAACGGTCCACTACGTCTGAGTTTATAAATTGTGGGAAGTTTACACTCCATATCCCACAAGTCTAGCCTAATCTAGTAGGTGAAAGGCCCCCTAAAAATAAAAACTTACTAGTAAATTTTAATTTATGCGTTTATTTTAAGGGTTGTTTCTTACTCAAGAGGAAATGGAAGTGATATACTGTATGGTGTTTTGACTCAGCAAGAAATAAATGAAAGTAAAGTGTATTCAAAGCAAGCTGCTACTATAAAACAAAATTCTTTTCATTTTTTCAAATATGTATTGATGAACTAAAGCACTGATAAGAGAAACTAAGCCTATGTTTTTGTAATTTTCTGATATTATATATTTCAAAATGAAGCAAACACTACTTATGCAAAAATTACAATGCAAAAGACTAACTATGTTTTGTTTTCACTTTAAAAATTGCTCAAAGAAACTACTATGCATCTACAATGCACTATATTTGAGTCAACTTGAAACTTACGAACTGTATACAAACTACAAACTGAAACAAACAGGCTGACAGAACCAACAGACCAGCAAGAGAAGCAGGCTAGGATCCCTAGCTTGGGTGCAAACAATGACACAAAACCACTGTAGACTTAAAAAGGAAAGTGCAAACCAGCAACTGTCAGAAAGCAGACTGGAAAAATAGAGTCCAAGACCCTGATCACTGATCTAGACTAAGACACTATAACCAAGAACCCAAATAGGCCAAATGCTTCAGGTTGGAAACAGTAAATAAATCAAGTAAAAAGACTCAATGGATTTCAAAAGGCACTAAGATGTGATCACCTGAGGCAATCAAGCAAACTCTACATCATTCTTAAAGAAAGTATTCCTAGAAAACAAGGACTATAACAAGAAAAGACACAAGCAAACTCTTCTTTAAAAATCCAAATCTTCAGGAGTACTCGCGACTGTCTAGCAGTGCAACTCGCGAATGCTCGCAACTGTCTAGCAGTGCAACTCGCGAATGCTCGCGACTGTGCAGTATAACAACCCGCGAATGCAACTTTTTACTCGCGACTGTTCAGTGGAACAACCCGCGAATGGGTATAAAAATTTTCTCAAAAGCAAAGAAAAAAAACCCTAAGACTTTCAAACACTGAAGTAAGCAAGATCCAGGATAACAAACCACAAGCAGACTTACAAGCAAAACTGGTCAGGATAACAGAAATGACCTACAGCAGTCTAGGATTCCCTAGCAGAGTCTCCAGTTCTGTTGTAAGGGATTATGCACCTAATAATCATAGTTCGGGGGTTACCAACATACTCAAACACTTGCAGACAATTGACTTCTAAAGTGCAGAATAGGAAATAGGGGGATTAGAAGAACTTACTTGTTTAACGACGTTCGATCTTTGCTAGTCCTCTTCCGATCTACTCCACTTCCAAAGTCTTCAAGGTTCACTCCTCTTTCACCTGTTCAGAGACAATCTTCCAGATATAGAATGATTCATATATATACGTTAGCAGGTTAGATAAATCAAATATGACATATTGAAGCATAAAAAATTATCAAACCAAGATATATGAGACAAATGTGGAAGAAGTAATCTCTTTATTATCAATAATGAGAAAGTTCAGAGTACAACCAAACGTCTGAGACAAGGACTCCTCTATCACCAAAGGATTCTGAGTTTCACTGCTCCAAAGACTTCTGTAAACAATCCACCAGCATAACTTTGCTCCAAAAGTGTAAGTGTCTACAACCCTCCCCAAGGCCTATATTTATATGGGTGAAATAAGGCAGTTCTCGAAGGTTAGGGAGGTTATAGCATTTAGCGAGATTAAGTAAAATGACTTAACTAAACTCCCATTAGCGCATGATTTTGTGTTTTCATGTTAAGAAGCACATTCGTGGCTATGTAGTAGAGCAACCCGTGAATGACTCGCGACTCTGTATAAGAGCAACTCGCGAATACAAGGATTCACGACTTGCTGTAAGGGAGACTCACGAATGATGCACGAGTTGTCTAAAAGGAGAGTCGCGAATACATCCCAACATGGCTAAATGGAAAAGTAACTAGCTGGATGAAGGTAGAATGTATTTCTTGACAATCCAAGCTATAGTGTTAAGGGAAAACCTCTATCCATAAGGGTCCTTTTGTGTGCCGACATGAGGGATATCAGCACTCAGACGGAGAGGTGCCACTCAGGTGTATAACGCATAGATAGGTGCTCTATTTCAGTTGTTTCCCTTTTCCATTCTTCCACTAAAGGTGTTGCAACGTATTCTCCCATCGATAGGTTCCCCTTTTTTTGCTAGGATTTTATGTTTCTTCTCACCACTACTTAATGGATATTTTCCTAAATTCTATGCTTAATTTTGCTCATATGGCCAAAGAGAAAACCCTTTTAATTATATGTTGTGATGTCCTTGAATGTTTTAGGCTATGAGTCCATCTCCCAATGGTTTTGATTTTGTTTGTCTTTCCACCCTTTTATTTGTAACTGTCCTGTTACTAGCAGAAATATAGTCTTATGCATGCTCTTTCAATCTAAATGTGTATGTGAATGTTACCGTGACAAGAAATCACCCTCTCCAGATGCCTTGGCTAGAAGTAAGTCTAAATATTTGGTTGAAATGGTTACCCCTGTGACTTCCTACAACAACCATAGGAAAATTACAGGGTGCTAACATCTTGGCACCATTGTCAGGTAGAGAATGAGAAAATAATCCCTGGGTAAGACCGACATTGCTCAGTTCTATGATCGGGTTGAGAAACCAGTCTCAGACATAGAATTGGTTGTATATGCTTCAGAAACTCAACTCAAGGTCATTGAAGGAGACTCCACTCAGAACCCTGAACACCAAGAATCCACAACGTTTTTCAAAGGTTCCATGATGATTCCACTGGGGAAAATGAGCCCAATATAGCAAAACCTGGAAGGGAATGGTATAATATGAGGTACTCGAGTGCCTTCCTCCAATATGTCTTGTTCTTCCTGGTACATTTTTTCCTATCTTTCCATGGACTAGTTAAAACAGTTTTCCAATATTTTTCACACTCAGGGAAAGACCCCAGACCCACCCTTGTATATCCCTCTTTGAATACCAGGAAATTTCCTTCGCGCTCTGCATATGACCAGGGCCAAAACCCTCCATCCGAGACCCATGAGGCTTGTGATGTTGTTGTTGATCCAGTGCTGTCATATAAATAGGACTCATCCAACTCCATGGTCAAAGGACCTCTCGCTATTGCAACATTTCCTCCCATCCGTTCAGAACCTGCAAATCCCCCTATCATTAAAGGTTTTATCCCCTCTCAAAAGCTCTTCCATAAACCTAGCAAGGGCCAAACAATTATCCCCCATACTTATCCATGTAATCCTTCACGGCCTTCCCCAGGGGTACACCCAGAGACTCAAACAATTTTCTGATGAGAAGGGTGTAACATCCCCGATTTTGACCCCGATGCACTAAATATACATGATATAGATATATTGTAATTAATAATGGTGTGGAGCTAAAGGAAAAAGGCCCACCATCGATTTGGTTATGTTTCGGTGATTGGAACTGTTACCGATGGTATATCGGGATATGCGGCATACATATTAAGTTATGGCATCATGTAACCATGCATTTTAATTAAATAACCCCAACCAGCTATGTTCACTACAACCATATTGAAAAGGGCATGATTCCAAAGGATAAGGAGGGGGAAAGTTAAACCTTGAGCTATGGGGGAAAATCCAAGTGTCACCACTCTTGTTGTCTTGCTCAACTTCCCTTTTCTCATCCAACTACCACTTTAGTGTTTAATGTTCTGCTGATTAGTTGGGGCAGTTATTGCTGGAGAGTGGAGTGTGGCAGGACTGTCAGTCCTTGCCCACATGCACACTCCACTAGCACATTGATTGTTACGATGGCAGAAAACCACTACCCCATCACTCCATGTGGACTCTCCATTATTCCACTCGCTCCACTGCTACATGGGGACATCCTTCCAGTCTCCCCATCCTAGCTGTTCATTTTCCTCACGTCGAGCAGAGTTAAGAGAACCCACAATACATTGATTGGGGGTTCGTTCTCTTTTTCTTTCTGATTGCTATTCTGTGAGATGTTCTTCCTCCCATTCATGCAAGGGATTATTTTCCCTTTCCCCATTGTCATACTGTGTGATGTTCAATTACTTCATCGCTAAACCATGGTTGTTGTCCTCCTCGATCAATTGGGTTGTTGTGAGTACCTACGTTGTGTGGGCTGTGGTCTCATTCACACTTGTTGGCTGAGTTTCCTTTGCGATTTGGGCTACTGTAGGTTGATGTGGAATCGTTTTGGCTAGGATAGGGCCAAGAATGATTCAGGGAGTTTTTTTTCCCCTGTTAAAGCTTTAATAGCTGGTTTGCTACATGCATGTAGTGGTTTGTCCTTGGACTACATTGGAGTGGTGAATGAGGGCCTGATGTGCTTGATAAACCTAGTGTGTTTGGGAACCACACAGATAGAGCTAGAATACTGGATTTCTTCTCCACAACCCCTGAATAGCACTGGAAGGGAGATCGGGCCCTGAGGGACTGCGTAGCAGAGAAAGGACCGATTTCCTTGTGTTGGGTATGTGTGGGTGTCCTAGAAGTCGGGCTAGTTTGTATGTGGGTGTCCTTAGCTCTTCAATGAGCTCACCAGCTTAGCATGTAGCCTTTTCCAGCTCGTGGATGGCCTGATAAACCCAAATTTGCTGGCTTGGATGTTCTTTTGGTCGCCTGATAAACCCAACTGTGTTGCATTGGCTGAACTGTGCATCCTTGTTGTGTTTCTATCCTTAGCTATGTGTAAGCCTGCTAGTTCCTTATTCCTTGTGGAATCATGCCTGGCTTGGGGGTGGTAGCATTGCTGAGAGATTAAGGAGCATGTTGGCCTATGGTTGGGTGGAATGTTGCAGTGACGTAGCTGGTTGCGTGACAGTTCTCATAATATAAGTATTCTTTACTAATCTATTTTGCAATCATATTACTGTTAATGAATTATGATGATGGACATGTTGAATGCTGAATTGTTTTTGAATGAATGTTGTTTTCCTTTCGCTGGTTATATACATGATTATGCATCTTAGTATGTAGTATGTTCAAGATTTTTGTTTCAGCATTATATGCATGAATATGTTCATGGGGATAGTTGTCTGTATGTTTGGTGAATAGTAGCGTCCTCTTCGCCGGTTGGAGGTTCGACGACGTTACAATATGGTATCAGAGCTACAGGTTGCAACATGGGCTTGAATCGGATATGAAATATCAGTTAATAAAGGTAGGCTTCCTACTTCCTAGAAGAAACTAGGAGAAAATGATTGAATGATAGGAAAATTCACAAAATTTCCTAAGTGTCAGAATTGTCGGCTCATCAGAAAACTTAGTGAGAAGTTCTTTCGATGCAGTGGATCACTTAGTTGGAATATCCTTTGATGCAGTGGAATGCGTACTCTGAAGCTCACCCAAAGACGGAAGGAAGATTGTGAAATTCCTCTAAGTGTTCATCAGTCGTCAATGAAACTTAGAGGATGTGAGCACCGAAACGTCGGTGGAAGAAACAAGATGATAGTTGCCTGAACCGCCGACAACAGCAACGGAGAGAAAAATTTTGAAAATTTTTCTAAGGCGAGAAAACCATTGAAGATAGACAAAAGTTAGTGGTATTGGTCACCGATGAACATTGTCAAGATTTAGTTGTTCGTATGCCTGTTGTTGTGGAAGTCTAGTGGATTAATCTTCCGACGGGTGGAGCCCCTAACCATCGATGTCATGGCAGATAGTTGTTCCAACATCCGATAGGACTATAGGACCATCAATGATCAGTGAGGATTAAAGGATTGGATCACTGATACCTAGTTGATGGCGTAGCCGCAATGTCAAAAAATAGATAGTGAAGGCACCGAAATGACGGCAAAGAATAGAATACGTTTGAGCCGATGAAGTGACGGAAAGAAGGTTAAGGAAGAAAATTTGGAAAAAAATTTCTAAGTATGAGAATCATCAGCCGTCGGTGAAACTTAGTGGATGCGGGAGCCGCAGTGTAGGTAGGAAATAGTTGATGAAATAGCCGACAGAGTGTTGTAGGAGGGAGAAAAAGAAAATTTATCATCGATATTTTTCTAAGTGTTGAGGGCATCAACGATCAGCGCATGTTAGTGGATGAGTCTGTCTATGAGGCAGGAGAAATTAGTGACCTTGAGCATCGATGGAAGTAAGAAAGTTTAGTTGATTGGGAGTCTATCGTTGTGGCTTCCTAGAAGACTAACCACCTAACGCCATAGCCATTAGTGCTTATGAACACCGATTGGAATATTATAGTTGCTAGAGGTTCCAACCACCGACAAGGTTATGGCTGCGGAAGATGCAGGAAGTTCGCCGACCACCATTGCAAAAGCATAGAGGACTAACCGCCCGATGCACAGAGCACCCGACCACTGATGTAACAGATAGTTGGTTTCCTCGCTGATGCAGTAAGGCTTAATGGTCCTCATCGCCAAAAACATTTGTAGTGTTAGACCCCTACAGGCCTGACACAGCGGAGGAAAATAGACAACCAACCTGCCAATGAGCCGCGGAGAAACTAGACGTTTTGATCACCGAAACGCCGAAATGTTATTGGGGAAGAGACCCGATAGGGAGAAGAAAATTTTGGATTATTCCTAGTAGATTTTTTTTTCAGCAAATTCCAACTGTTTTCAACGGATTTCAGCAGACTGTCAGTGGATTACAGGGCTGAAGAAGAAGAGAGAAAATTTTGTGTTTTAGCAAAATTGTTATTTTATGAATTTCCAGAAAAGGAAGGTAAGTAGTTCTGATTTATTTTAATGATATGCATCTAACAGTTTGCTACTAACACGTTTGTAGAATTATAGACACCTACAAGAGCAGTATTCCAGGTAGAACAGTGTGGTAAAGAAAGAGGTGGTTCAGTCATGAGAACCCATGATGGGTATGATGCTCGGGATTCCTACGAGCGTGCGAGAAATGCCATGGGAGAAAATTTACGTAATGGAAATGATGACATAGAGTCTAATGGAAGGATATTCCAAGAGACATCGTCAGATGTTGCAGCCACCATGAGAAGCTTGATTAAATCCCAAGAAGAGTAGCATCAGTTGAATGCTGCCATGTCGCAGAGTTTGACAGATTTGCTGAGAAAGATAGATTCTGGACAAGGTACAGCAAGACTAGAAGGTAGTAAGAGCAGTACTAGGAGAAGGAGAAGGAATTCTAGTGGATCATCTAACTCCGAAGAATCCAGTGGGGATATAAGCTAATCTTCCTGTAAAAGGAAAACAAGAAGACACCATAGGTATCACTCTCGGGATGAATTTAAGAAGGCTAAACCTCCTACATTTGATGGAGAGGTAAAGACTAGACAAGAGGTTGAAGCTTGGATTCTTGGGATAAAGAAGTACTTCCAAGTGCAGGATTATTTCAGAAACATGAAGGCAAGAGTGACCATATTCAATCTGAATGGAAGATAATCCATTTGGTGGGAACACTTCAAGTAAGTAAAGAGTATCAGTGAAAGGAGATTGAAGTGGAAACAGTTCAAAAAGTATTTTAACCAGAAATACCTCTCTGATAGTTATTATGATGACAAGATTAAGGAGTTCCATGAGCCGAGATTGGGATAGCAGACCATGGATGATATGCAAATAAGTTCTTTGAATTATTGAGGTATGTCTGGTACATCAAACATGAAAAAGTGAAGGTCCAGTGGTTTTTGAGTAGATCATCTTAGTCTTACAAAGATAGAATTGAGTTTTATGAGCCTAGAACCCTTGAAGAAGTGATAAGGAAGGCTAAGTATTGCTATGAGCAAAGCAAAAGTAAACCTGATTACCATAAGGCATGGAAGGACAAGAAGAATGAGAAGTTTGACTAAAGAAGGAAAGGTTTCAAATATTCTAGATTCAGGAATCAGCAGAAGCAGCCATTCCAAGTTGCGAGTAATCTAGTTGGAGTAACAGGTGGAAAGCATAAAGAGCCACAACAGAAAAAAGGTCCACTCAAATATTGGAAATGTGAAGGACCCCACCTACACAGATATTGTCCACTCGAGAATGAAAGTGCAAGACCAACTTATAACATTAAAGAAGCAGAAATGGTGGGTCAAGTAGCAATGGCAGTCCCTAGAATTTATGCAGCACTAGAAGACCGCCAAGCAGATCACCAATCAACTGTGGTTGAAGTAGCAGGTAATATTGTTGAACAATCTATTTCTATTTTGATTGACCTTGGTTCTATGCATAGTTACATTACTCCTAGAGTAGTGGAGATTTGTTCTTTTAAGAAAGTAAAGAATAGAAAATATTGGTTAGTTCAGCTAGCCACTGGGACTAAGAGAAAGGTCAATCAAGTGGTAGAGGAATGTCCATTGTTCATGAATGGATTGGTCACTTGTGCAAATCTGAATGTTCTACCACCTGGTTCCTATGATGTTCTCATTGGAATGGATTGGTTAGAAGCTCACAGGGTAAAGCTTGACTATTACAATAAAGACTTTTGAATGCATGGATGAAGAAGGAAACCCAATAGTTGTGAAGGGTATTCCAAAGGTAATTTCAGTTAGGCAGGTTTTGACAACACAGTTGAAGAAGTTCTGTAGGAAATATTTCCAGTTGTATGCAGCTCATATTTTGGAGCCAATAGGAGATGCAACTCTTAGGTTGGGGGACTATCATGTGCTACAGGAATTCAAGGATGTGTTTCCTAATGAGATCCCAGGGCTTACTCCAAAGAGGGACATCTATTTCACAATTGAACTTGTGCCAGTAGCAGCACCAATGTCCAAGACACCCTACAAGATGAGTACACCGGAGAGGCTAGAGTTGAAGATGCAACTGCAAGAGTTGTTGGAAAAGAAGTATATCCGGCCAAGTGTGTCTTTTTGGGGAGCACCGGTTCTGTTTGTAAAGAATAAATATGGTACACTCAGGTTATGTATTGATTACAGATAGTTGAACAAGGTTACTGTGAAGAATAAATATCCTTTTCCTAGGATTGATGACCTCTTTGATCAAATGAGAGGAGCAAAGGTATTTTCCAAAATTGGCTTGAGTTTTGGTTACCATCAGGATAGAACCAAGGATGAAGACATTCATAAGATAGCCTTTAGAACAAGGTATGGACATTATGAGTTTGTAGTGGTACCTTTTGGCCTCACAAATGCACTGGCTACATTTATGTGCCTTATGAATAGTGTCTTCAACAAGTATTTGGACAAGTTTGTTCTTGTTTTCCTTGATGACATTCTTGTTTATTCTAAGAATGAGAAAGAGCATGAAGAGCATTTGAGATTGACATTACAATTGCTCAAGGAGCATCAGTTGTATGCAAAACTGAGCAAGTGTGACTTCTACAGAAATAGAATTCAGTATTTGGGTCACATTATCTCAGAAGAGGGTATATCATTGGACCCTGAGAAGATTGAAGCCATTATGAATTGGCCTACTCCAAGAAATGTGACAGATGTAAGAAATTTCATGGGACTTGTGGGATACTACCAAAGGTTCATTGAGGGATTCTCCAAAGTTGCACATGCCATCACTTCCTTGAAAAAGAAGGGGATGAAGTTCGAATGGACATCGAGGTGTGAAGAAAGCTTCCAGCTGTTGAAGAATCTTCTCACCAGTGCACCAATATTGAAAGTTGTAGATCTAGAGAAATATTTTGTGGTGTGCACCGATGCATGTGGACAAGGGCTTGGAGGAGTCCTTATGCAGGACAAACACGTGATATGTTAAGAGTCAAGAAGGCTGAAGGAGCATGAGAAGAACTATGCCACTCATGATCTCAATCTTGCAGCCATAGTACATGCTCTCAAGATGTGGAGGCATTACTTGATGGGTTGAATATTTGAACTGAGGACGGACCATTGTGGTCTGAAATATCTATTTGATCAGCCTACTCTAAATGCTAGGAAAGCAAGATGGCTAGAGTGTTTATGTGAGTTTGATTTGGAAATCAAGCACATGAAGGGAAAAGAGAACAAGGTAGCTGATGCACTCAATAGGAAGGTGTAAGAAATGTATGTGGAATCCCTTAGTATTTTCCAATCAGATTTGAGGTAGCAGATTGTTAATTGTACTGCTAGAGATGAATTGTATGAGCTGGTAAAAGACAAATTGTAGAAGCAAAGTCTTGAGAAGAGGTATGAGGGATATAAGATGGAAGAAGATGGACTTCGCACTTATAAAGGTAGAATTTATATTCCAGATGTAGCAGATTTGAGGAGAGTTGTTATGGATGAAATCCATTAAACTCCGTATTCTGGTCACCCAGGATACCAGAAGACAATTGCTACTGCCAGAAAGTAGTACTTTTGGCCAGGAATGAAAAAGGACATGGCTGAGTACATTTCAAGGTGCATGAAATGTCAACAGGTAAAGGTTGAGCATCAACATCTAGCAGGCTTGTTGCATCCTTTTCCAGTTCCAGAATGGAAATGGGAAGTTATTTCCACGGATTTTATTACAGGATTACCGATGACTTGGAGACAACATGATTCCATCATGGTTGTGGTAGACAAGTTGACTAAGGCAACACATTTTATACCGATGAAGTATACACATGAGACTAATTACATTTCAAATATCTTCATGAAGGAGATTTTCAAATTGCATGGATTGCCGAAGGCAATAGTCTGTGACAGAGATGTCAAGTTCACTTTCAATTTTTGGAAGGGGTTATTTGTAGATTTGGGTACAAAGCTAAACTTCAGCACTGCATACCTTCCTTAGACAGATGGGAAGATAGAAAGAGTTAATAAAGTACTGGAAGATATGCTTCACATGTACGTGATGGACAAACCAACCCAGTGGGAAGATTACTTACACTTGGTAGAGTTTGCTTATAAAAATGGACAACAGGCATCCTTGGGGATGAGTCTGTATGAGGCTTTGTATGGCATAAGGTGTAGGACACCAGTGACTTGGGATAATCCAGTAAACAGGGTTGGGATTGGTCCAGAACTACTTAAGGAAATGGAGCATGAGGTTGTAAAGATCAAATAGAATCTGAAAGCAACACAGGACAGACAAAAATGCTATGCAGATAAGCATAGGATGAACAGGGAGTTCAGTGTTGGGGATCATGTTTACCTTAGAGTGAGGGAAAACAAGAGTTCCTTGAAGCTTGGAAGTTTTGCTAAGTTGTCACCAAGATATTGTGGGCCATTTGAAGTGCTTGGAAGAATAGTGCCAGTTGCATATAGACTTGCATTTCCTGCTATTACTAGAGCTCATAATGTTTTTCATGTGTCTTTGCTTAAGAGATATGTACATGATCCTAACCATCTGATAAATTGGGATGTGATTCAGGTGGAACCTGAGGGAGAGTTCCAAATCGAGCCAATGCGCATCCTCGATAGGAAGGTCACAATGCTCCAGAATCAGGCCATAGGGCAGGTAAAGGTGTAATGGGAGCTGGAGGATGCCATGCAATTGGCACATCCATTTTTGTTCAATTCTGGGGAACACTGAGGCGATTTCAGTGTAGCATTTTGTTCAATTTTGTAAATCACTGAGGACAGTGCTATTGAAGGAGGAGGGGAATGTAACATCCCCGGTTTAGACCCCAATGCACTAAATATACATGATATATATATATATAGACATATATATATATATATATATATATATAAATTAATCATGGTGTGGAGCTAAAGGAAAAATCCCCACCATCGATTTGGTTATGTTTCGATGATTGGAACTGTTACCAATGGTATATTGGGATATGCGGTATACATATTAAGTTATGGCATCATGTAACCATGCATTTTAATTAAATAGCCCCAACCAGCTATGTTCACTACAACCATATTGAAAAGGGCATGATTCCAAAGGATAAGGAGGGGGAAAGTTAAACCTTGAGCCATGGGGGAAAAGCCAAGTGTCACCACTCTTTTTGTCTTGCTCACCTTCCCTTGTCTCATCCAACTACTACTTTAATGTTCTGATGATTAGTTGGGGCAGTTATTGCTGGAGAGTGGAGTATGGCAGGACTAGTAGTCCTTGCCCACACGCACACTCCACCAGCATATTGACTCTCACAATGGTAGAAAACTGGTACCCCATCACTCCATGCGGACTCTCCATTATTCCACTGGATCCACTACTACATGGGGACATCCTTCCACTCTCCCCATCACCGATTGTTCATTTTCCTCACGCCGAGCAGAGCTAAAAGGACCCACGATACATTGATTGGGGGTTCATTCTCTTTTTCTTTCTGATTGCTATTCTATGAGATGTTCTTCCTCCTGTTCACGCAGGGGATCATTTTCCCTTTCCCCATTGTCAGAATTTGTGATTTTCGGTTACTTCATTGCTGAACCATGGTTGTTGTCCTTCTCGATCAATTGGGTTGCTATGAGTACCTACGTTGTGTGGGATGTGGTCTCATTCACACTTGTTGGATGAGTTTCCTTTGCAATTTGGGTTGTTCTAGGTTTCTATGGAATCATTTTGGCCACGATAGGGCCAAGAACGATTCATGGAGTTGTTTTTCCCCTGTGAAAGCTTTAATAGTTGGTTTGCTACATGTACGCAGTGGTTTGTCCTCGGACTGCATTGAAGTGGTGAATGAGGGCCTGATGTGCTTGATAAACCTAGTGTGTTTGGGAACCACACAGATAGAGCTAGAAGACTGGCTTTGTTCTCCATAACCCCTGAATAGCATTGGAAGGGAGATCAGGGCCTGAGAGACTACGTAGTAGACAAAGGACTGATTTCCTTGTGTTGGGTATGTGTGGGTGTCCTAGAATTCAGGATAGTTTTGGTGTGGGTGTCCTTAGCTCTTCAATGAGCTCACCAACTTAGCATGTATCCTTTCCCAGCTTCTGTATGGCCTAATAAACCCAACTTTGTTGGCTTGGCTGATCTGTTGTTCACCTGATAAACCCAACTGTGTTGGCATGGCTGAACTGTGCATCCTTGTTTTGTTGCTATCCTTGGCTATGTGTAAGCCTACTAGTTTCTTTATTGCTTAGGGAATCATGCCCGGCTCAGGGGTGGCAGTGTTGCTCAGAGATTAAGGAGCATGCTGGCCTATGGTTGGGTGGAACGTTGTAGCGACGTAGCTGGTTGCAGGACATTTCTCAAAAGATAAGTATTCTTGACTAATCTATTTTGCAATCATATTACTGTTAATGAATTATGATGATGGACATGTTGAATGCTGAATTGTTTTTGAATGAATGTTGTTTTGCTTCCGTTGGGTGTATGCATAATTATTCATCTTAGTATGTAGTATGTTCAGGCTTTTTGTTTTAGCATTATACGCATGATCATATTCATGGGGCTAGTTTCCCATATGTTTGGTGAATAGTAGCATCCTCTTCACCGGTCGGAGGGTCGGAGACGTTACAAAGGGGTACCCAGTTGAAGAACATTTGGTGTGGTTTGCGGACTCGATTGAACTAGAAGAAGTGGACCACGAAGACATTAAGAGCATACTGTTCACCCAAAGCCTTGCTAGAGAGGAAAGGAGATGGTTCACCAGCCTTACAGATAGATTCATCTCGAGTTATCACGATTTGGAGGATGCTTTCAAAGAAAGGTGGGAAGAGAAAAAATACCCCAGGAGATGATTGTCTCAGTTCTAATCCATCAAGAGGGAAGAGAGTGAATCTGTCCAAGATTTCTCCAACATATTTATGAAAGTATATAACAATATCCCTCCCAAGTTAAAACCTCCTCTTGGCACTTCCCAAATCTAGTATGTTGAATCATTTGATAGCAAGTTCTCTTTGTGGCTCAACAAAAGAAGGTGAGTCTCTCTGGTAGACATGATGAATGACACCACAGAAGTACAGATAAACTTGACTACCACTAGAGAGAAAGTGAGATAAGAGGAAGAAAGAACATAGAGTGAATATCTCCCCCAGCTTCTTCCCTCTGGCACCCTAGATACCACAATGACTAAGAGGATGGAGGCCATAGAAAGGTGGATGGGGGTATTTACGATGGATCATAGCCCCTATCCCACAAGTAGTTAAGAAGTTAGAGGACCCTTGCATATAGATAAATATCAATATATCCCTGAATACCTACAAGAACACTCAAGGTATTATCTGCTAATGTAAGGGGAAGAGGTTTCATGGCCGAAGACACTTTTGCACCCCGACCTTGCTCTTCATGAATAATAAAGCTAGTAGGATGAAGGTAACTGTGTGCCCTTATGCTTCACCTCATTTGATTTTCTCAAACAAAGGTTGAATTTTTTGAATCAAGCGCATAAAATGGGGGTTAAGAATGAGGTCATGACATTGTTTATAATGGCTGATGGGGAGAGTGAACAAACAAAACTTGTTGTGCATCCTAGTTTTCCTTTTTTTCATCACACAGATGAGCAGCCTAAGCCCATATAGGAGGAGTGTTACAATTTTTTTGTTAAACAAAATAACCTTCCTATTGAAATCCCTATCGGTGGTGATTTTGAGGAGAGTTTCATATTTCCACTATACGATGAATACGAGGACAACTGCTAAGAAGATGAGCGTTTAAAATGGGACATTTATTCTTTCTCTTCTAGTGCATATTACCTATGTCAAGAAGAGAACTGTTCAGTAAACTCTATTGAAGACATTTCTTATGAATTGTGGGAGGAAGAACAGGGCATGGTTTCTAACATTCTGGAAAAATTAGTTGAGGTCTCAGGTATATATGGTCACAAGTTCCTCTTGCATGAGTATTTTGAAGAACCACTGAGCAGCATGTAGGAGAAGATACTATTGGAAGAGGAATAATGGAGCTGGAAAACACCAGAAGAAACTTAGGGAATTCATGGGTTTTATCATCTAGTGGATGAGTATGTGGAGCAGCTTAGTCATGATAGGTGTATAGAAGGATTTACGAAGGGTTTTCATGACCCATTGGCCACACCTGTAAATAAATTGTACAAGGGGAGTGATAGGAAATTTATACATGACAAAAATTAGAGGTTCAAAAATAACCTCCTATCATCCTGATTCACATTGATGCCCTCCATTAAGAAGGAAAGAAGCGCCTGAAAATGTAGTCACCTACTTGATTGGATTCATTGGAATTCGAAGGTCACCTAACTGGGAAGTAATGCTCGTGTAAATTAGGGTAGGTAGGATCGAATAAGCTCATCCTGGTGAGCATTTTATTTCTGCACTTTTTCATTTTTATTGTCATCTATTCATCTTTTGTTTTTAGAATGCACTGGTAAGCTTGCACGAAGGAATCACAAGCCGTCCCGATGGATCAGGAATGTGATCTATGCAAGTTCTTTTCTACCTCACAGGGAGGATAGAATTCTCTACATGGAGCCATTGTTGGCACTGATGCTAAATTTTGAATCTGTGATAAATGGATGGCAGGAAGGGGGCACAATTAGAAACTTTTCGGGCTTGACAAAATTGAGAATGGTTCACCATGGGACAGAAAACATAGAGCAGTAGAGGTTGGCATTTTCACAACAAAAAAGGCACATAGAGAACTAAACTACGAGGGTGTACAAAACCCATGGCTATTCCTTTTTTTCCCAACGGACATGATTGGGACTGACCAGATCTACGATTGAGAACCTTTTTTTCACCCGCACGGTGGATAAAGTAGAAAACTATCACGAAATGGAGGGACGCCCCCACATACTTGGATGGTGGTGATCGAACAAGGATATGGTCAACGACCCTGATTGAAGTCGCAACAAGAAGATGTACTATTTATAGACAAAGGAGGCAATGCAAAACTGGGTAGGACCCCTCGACCCTGATGGAGATGATCTGACGAGATGGTTAATCAATGGCTTTGATCTATGTCATGGTAGGAACATGCACAGAGGTTAATCAACAGACGGATTGAGAAGTGTGGTAGGGACCACCTAGTTGAAAAAGAAGCAAGAAAGGGGAGAAGATGCTAGGGATGATTTTAAGGAACCATACATATTTAAAAGTGTATAAATGTTCGTGAATATTACCAATTCTTAAAACGCCAACTATAAAATGATTGGCGATATTTTCCAAAAAAATATTTTATTTGCCAAGGATTTTATATCATTTATATACTAATTTGGCGATTTTTAGGGTGAAAAAAGTTTATCCTACCAAAATTGGGTGAAATAGGGCTTCAAAAAATACAAAATGGTGAATCTTTTCTGGGACAAAAACATGGAAAAATAGCCCACTGGGATAAATTTCGCCCCTAAAATTATCCCTGGAAGATGCAAACCAAAGGTCAAGACAGACGATATTGACAGCATATGTCATGTCCAAGAACCCTGAGAGTTAGTTCCTTTCATCTATAAGGAAGAAGAGTGCCACAACAACAAAGGGACAGAAGGTACAGGTGGTTGTATGCATCGTACGATAAGGAGGCAAGGCAGTGAAATCCGACCCTACCGATATCATCTTAAGAGGAGCTAAAGAAGTGACCAACATCAAGTTCTCCCATCACAAACTAGCTGGACGCTAATTAAAAGTGAGGATCAAAGTAACTTCCGCCATTAATGCCAAACATTATGGCCAGGGAGTGACTCAGTTGGCACCTTGACATAATAAAACCGTATCAATATCCCATGTGATCGTTCATGTGTCATCATATCACTCATCGATGGTGCGTGAGAGGGATTGACATTCCCTCACTCAAGTCCTTCACTCGGTTCATTATAAATCCATCACCTGGTATTTACCACAGAGAGGAATTGAGCAAATACTGGTGGAGAGCAAGGATGACAGATCATCATTCCAATGAGAAGCCTAAGGGCCCCAATACTGGGATTGAAATGATCATCCCACTTGAAGCGCCAATGATTCATTATGTCCTGCCAACCATCGAGTGTGGTGGAGGGTTTCAGCTATCTCTAGACCGTTGCGTTTCAGTATCTCCATCCATCAAGGAAGAGATGTTCATTCTGTTAGAGGGATTTTTCGACATCAGTGAGGTAGATAGAAGGATGTGCACCACATTAGATCAATTTTGTGAGACTGGTAAGGACAAGGTTGTCCTAATAAAAATAAATTCCCCCAGATAAGTAGTGTCTGGGGTCTCTAATAAGATGGGTATCCCACCAAATCCTCCATATAGGTCCTTGGACGTTACCATCATGGTATATAGTATCCATTTCTAGGGACATGTGGTCTAAACAGATGCTTGTACGGGGGAAGAAAGAAAACAAGAATATCATCGTCATCATCCTCGATTCATAATGCCAAATATATCAAAGGTGATGATGAATCTAAAGACATACGGCGCAGGAGCACCCTGGAAGAAGAGGGTAATCTTGATGACTAGAAAGTTCAAGAGACAGGGGGAGGGGGGGGCTACCAGAATGGCATGCACATCAGAGGTCCAGTGTTGTCGATAATAAGGTGGTCATCCTGAGATCTGCAAACTTAACCGTGCTCATAAGGCATGTAGAAGATTCTAGTCAAAGATCCCAACTCAAAATAGGTATAGACATTCCTGCTAGCTACAAACACGGGTAGAGCATGGTCCTGGAACATGGAGGAATGCTAAGTGGAACAAGCCGAAAGGGTCACGAGGCTAGTTTAATCCCATACATCAGAAAGGACAAAAACAGACTAAAATTCATTTCTACTTAAGCATGTTTCATTTTGTCAAATCTAGCAAGCTTTCATCCAGATATCGTCATGTCATCTTGATCCATCAGACGTAATATTATCGTACCGCATAGTTGGTGATAAACAGAGAAAATATTCCACCTAATGTAGTTTGGATGTAATTATTCTACATGAATCCCATACCTTGTAATAATTTTGATACCCTGTTTCGGGATGTATCCCAGGGGTAATTCACATTATAAATAGAACCTCATCAGAGGAGGAAAAGAAGTTGGATTGATTTTAATTTTTTAGGCCTTAGTGTTGGTTTTTGTAGCTCTGCAATAATTTTTGGGAAGAATTAATGAATATGTTTCTCTCTTTTTATGAGGTTCATCATGGTGCTTGTATTTAGTGTGTTCTCTCTCTGTTTATTTCCATTTCATGTGTTTTATTATGCCAATACATTTCTAGATTAGTATGCAAGAATTCACCCTCTGTTAGGCGCTCCTACATCAGAAATCTTGTTTGTAATGTGACTGTAATAGCTTTGACAGAATTCATCCATAGATAGGTGCTATGTTTCAACTATTTCCCTTTGTCATTCTTCCATTAAAGGTGTAGCAAGGGATTCTCCCATCGATAGGTGCCTCATGCCGTGCTGGTTTTTTTTTCTTCTTCTCACCACTCCTTAATGGATATTTCTCTAAATGATGTGCTTACTTTTCCCCATATCGCAAAAGAGAAAACCCTTTTCATTATATGTTGTAACAAACTTGAATTTTTCATTCTGTGACTCCATCGCCCAAATGTTTTGATTTTGTTTGTCTTTCCACCCTTTAATTTGTAACTATCATGTTACTAGCAGAAATATAGTGTTTTGCATTCTCTTTAAAGCTAAATGTGTATGTGAATGTTACAATGACAAGAGAGAGCCCTCTTTGACTTCCTTGGCTAGAAGGTAGTGTAAAGATTGGTTGAAATGGTTATGCATGTTATTTCCTACAACAACCATAGGAAAACTACAGGGTGCTAACATGTCACATCTAATCAATAATTATTTGATATATAGAATCTTTTTACTATGCATATTTCTCACTCACCTGATGCTGCACCTAATCCAAAACTCAGTCCTGCACTCTTGTCATTAATTCAGGAAGCTGATTTGAGGCTTCATTTCTTAGAAATCTATGATGAATCTGGTGAAGCCGTTCGAATCCTACTTCATAAACGGCCCCATTTACCACTAATCGTGGGAAATTTCCAAAAATTTTGAGCGAATTTGGATAAATCCTTTCTAGAACAGATGTGATTTTCCCATAATTTGTGTTGGCCGTTTTCTAGGTTGTTGAACGAATTTATGATTCTTTTTGGGATTGATCTAATCCATTCTTCTATAGATTTTGTTGTATAAATGGGCCTCTTCACGATGAGGGAATATATATATGAGAATGTTATAAGCTCTTTTTTAAAACTAAGTAATCTGGTTCTGTGTTTATCTTAATCTTTCAATTCTTGGTTTAGAAACATTTGGAGGGGGGGCCACCTTTAATCGATTTTGGTATATTTTCTTTGAATATCTTCGTTTACTGGAATTACTATAAGATTTTTCCTTATATATTTTTTGTTGATACTATTGTTTCTGATTTTACACACTTTTATCAGTGATTTTAGAGATAGTAATAGGGTAGAAAGATTCAAAAGGATTTTGTTAGTTAAAGATTTGCAAAACGATGTGAGATATTTAGATTTCATGAGATTTATTTTATTGTGTTATGTTTGCATTAATAGTGTTCAGCTAGGGTTTAACCCTGTAGATTTACATATTTTCATATAAAAATTATGTTAATCTTGAGTTCCAAATTTGCAAATAGAATAAAGAGAATAGTCATGAGGCTATTCTAGGTTTTAGTTCTTTTTATTTTAATAAATAGGTCATGTTGTAGAGACTGTTTTCTTAGATTATTGAATTCTGGATGGAATCTGTAATTTAATGGTTTTTAACATTAATTATTGTTAGTGTAGGGATTTATTGTGCTTAGTCTAGTAAAATCTTAGATTCAGTTGGACGCTCGGATAAATTGAGAAATTTATAGTTTGTTAGAATTTGAAGTTATAGACAAGTTTTCTTGAGTTAGTGTTTCCTTGTTTATGATTTGTTTTCATTATAATTTTCTTTAATAAGTACTTTCATTTCATATTAAATAAAATAATAGATATATTTGAGTTAGACTAGATCGTGTGATGATTTTAGGATTTAGTAATAGTTTGTGTGGGTATGTTAAGTTCTTTTCTTAGTTTCGTAGAAGTGTATATTGGCTAAGGATTTGGCTTTCAGGTTTAACATCTGGGAGTGATTGTGTGGATCTAGTTCTTTTATACCTCATTAAGAATATAATTATGTTAGAAATCATTTTATCCTTAGAATAGTCAATGAGAAATAATGTTATTGTAATATTTAGGAAGTTTGATAATCTCATTTTGTGTGAATTGAAAACATCATTAGATATGAAATAGGTTTCTTTTGATAGTCTGCAAATAGCTTAGTTTAGGATCCTAATGTAAGTTAGGATGATTCATTACATGAATGAGTTATGATTACTTTAGATATATTGTATCAGAAATATAAGAATAGTAGCAATCTTGTTTTCTTGTATTAAAAACCAATGTAGTCTCATTATATCAAAGATGAAGTAGGTTAAGAGTAGTTGTCTTTCAAAGAGTTGAACTTGGTTTTGTAAATGTAGGATTCTTTCAATTGATCTTTGATTATAGAGAATAAGTGATTTGAGGGTGAATATCTATGTAGATTGGATTTTAGCATTCTTTAATTATTTATTTATTAAGTGAATAGATAGTATAGTTTGGATTGTGATTCTTTTAGCATTGATAGAATTCATTAGAGTAAATTTATTATTCTTTGAAATTATCATAGGAATTTATCCCTAGATTATCTTACCCTACAAATATAGTGTAGCAACTTGAATTTTACCTACCATGTTTGATAATTAAATTGAAGGTGAATTAATTAGTTATATATTTTTCCTGACAAGCATCATCATCATCGCCATCACATGGTGACCACCATCATCATTTTCATCATCATCCTCGACCTCATAGCTATTTTTGTCCTCATTGTCATCATCATCACCATCATCATCCTTGTAATCATCATCATCGTCGTCGTCGTCGCCGTCGTTGTCATCGTCGTCATTTTTATCATCCTTATCCTCATCCTCATCCTCAACCTCATTGTCATCATTATTATCAACTCCATCATTATCATAATCATCACATTTTCTTCGTCGTCATCATCATCATCCTCATCCTAATTATAATCATCATCATCCTCAATTTACTTGTCATCATTATCATCCTCATCATCATCCCCATCCTCATCCCTGTTGGTAAAAACCCACCAACAAAGCCTCACTGACAGGGGTTCTCACTCTGTCGATGCCCAACCAGCACGATATCCCTAAGCATCGGCCCAGATAGGTTTTACCCTGCCCAGCAAAATCCACAAAGTGGATGAAGTATCACTCAATATGTTCAAGGGAGAGCTGTCAAAACCAAGATTCCAGTAGTAGGAAGGGAAGATATGGCATTCACGGCTTTGATAGCATAACTATCATAATACAGAGCTAAGACAATTATCACAATTCATCTTCACAACTATGGATCTAATAGATCACATCATTCATTTATCGCAGCAATGTGATCACATCAGTATCATTCATAAAACAACTTTAATAAGCTTCATCATCATTCATCAGAATTGTGACAGAATTGGGATAGATGACATCATCAGTTCATTGCAACAACTTCAGTAAATCATAAATAGATTCAATACACTTCTCATTGACATCACAATAGCGAAAACAGGAAAACAAGAGACAACATTTAGGAAACAATCGTCATGTCATATTAATTATGCGCAACAAATCCAAAATAGATAATTGTTCTCCACAGCAAGAGACCGATGACATCCCAAAATTTAGTATCTGACACAGACAGATTGCAGATTGTTCAAAACAGAAGACTCATCAAGACCATATCCAGATACCAACAGATTGATCACTCTCAAATATTGACTTGGACTTGTATCGCACTGATCCTCTCCTTACAATTGCAAAGCTAAGCTCTATATATAGGCTTCCCCCTTTACATCAAAAGTCCACTTTTAACTAACTTATAACCACTAATGACCTATGTCCATAAAACATGGTCAATTAATACATTAAATATTCAAAAGAAGTTATTCTTCCACCCATCAAGTTGATCTGGCCTTTCGTGGTGTTGCGTGATTTTACGTAGTTTCCGTGATGCTATGTAACTCACTTACCCAAAAACCCTACCAACAGGCCCCCAACATAGTCTTGTGGCTCATCCTCGATCCATGTTAGGTTGATAAGGTATATGTTGATTTCTTTGTCTTGAAATGTTCAAACTGTTGTGACAACTCTCGCACCTGGACCTGGACTCTTTCGATAGTTCTTTGATATTTGAGCAAATTTTACTACACGTGGTGCAATACCCCAGCCTTACCATCGACCATATGTCAACTTTTTTGCACCACATGCAGCTAGCTTCCCACCAACTTCTTGAAACTCATCCAACTAGGCACGATGCTTTTGTTGGCGTTCTTGGGCATGGGAAGCTCTCTGCTATAGGTCCTTCAAATCCTTAGACAGTGTGATCTACACCATGAGTGGCAGTCATAGTGCTCATAGTGATGTCTTTAGTGTCGTCAACTGTGCTTCAGCTTCTTACACATGCATGGTGAACTGGTAGAGTTGTTCGTCTTGGACAACACTTTGCCAGAACTGTGTCATCGCCTCCATGATTTTCTTTTCTTCTTGCTCCATTGTTTCAAACTGGGATGCTATCTCCTCAATAGTAGCCTTACCTTTGACAACCTACTCCAGTGGCATCTTTATATGGACCCGAGAATTGAGCAGAATATTGGTGTCCCAGAGCTAGACAATAATTTCCCCATGTCGCTTAGCCTTAGCAACTGCAGTAAGCTCATCTGTTCTCTCAAAGACATGTTGACAGGCCTCATCAATATCTTGCTCGACCATGCCACAAATTGTGCACAGTTGCACCTTCTCAATGATAAGGTGGTCTTGCACCTTCTTAAGCTCGATGATTTCCTCGGCATCCTTGCGCTGCAACTCATCCTATGCTGCCTTCAATGCCTCAATCTCCCATACCTTCTCTTCCACCAGTTGCATGCTAACCTAATACAGCTCCTCAGCTTCTTTTTCTAGCTTCTTGGCTACGCTCTGTGACTGCACATACCCATCAGTAAGCTCCTTATACCTATCCATCAATTCCTGGGTGGCAACATCTTACAGCTCCACAAGTGCCTGAGTGGGTAACTTGTTAAGATCCATAGCAATGCTCTGGAGTGGCCATAGTAACAGGTTCACTTCTTCACTCCCAAAGTCGATCGTAGTCGGGGGAACTTGAACATTCCTATCCTGCAACTAAGTGTTGATCGACGAGACTTCCTGCATCACATATTTCTTGGGTGTCTTTGTGGAAACAACATCATAAATAGAACTCAACTTATCTCTTACTGCAGCAAACCCTTCTTGGTTGGACTCTTGTATCACTTGCATCACAGCCTTATAGAAGTCAGTGACCACTTTGATGAGCCGATTTAGTTGGTCATCCATCCCTGATCAGGTACTGCTTACTGTGTCTTATTTGAGGCACCATTTGGTTCGAGTTTCCTCCCACATGCATTGTGCTTTGGCATAAGGGTCCATCAATGATTCATTTTCAGATTCGTGAACACTTAGCTCCTTCTGAACAGGCTCGTCTGGGGCATCAACTAGTGGCTCCTTACAAAGTTCCTCTTGGATCATGGGGTTATGCCATTCAGTTGGCCACTCCTAAATGAGAGAATCCAATTCTTCATCAGTGACTTTGTAGGCCATAGGTAGCCACTATTTATTAGGGTCCTGTCGTGCCTAGATACAAATGGAATGAGGTTCGATAGCGAACGGATGAGCCATTGATACTTCACTACTACATAATGGGATAAGCAGGTAACTTTGATAGCTACAGCTTGCAGTGCTTCCCAATAGACCTGAAAATGTATTGCACAGTCCATCGATCGACTGGGATCCTCAACCCACCACAAATTCTGATAGGATGCACCTCAGCACACCTTCATCGCATCGACTACCATTGGCTGAAAATATTTTGGTTCCATCCATGCGATAAGTGCAATGAGAATTAACAACCAACTGTAGAAAAATGGGCACCTGTCTTGAGTAGTGAGAGAATCATTGAGCAACTGGTTGAGCAGAAACAAGGACCATTTCATTTGCATGCCCTTTGCACATTTTTGTGCACATGCGACCACACTCGAGTTGCACTGGACCAATCAATTCCCCCAGAAAATCTTGCTCGCTAGAATGCATGTCCTGATACACACTGCCTATGCATTAATGTTGTTGATATGATAGGTGTGGCCATCACACTGCAAGCCAAAGATCTCCTTCAACTACTTGGCAAGCTTCTTGTCAGTATCCAACCCATGGAGATACTGCGTTGGATCTTCCCCGGCCTTCGGCAAGCCCGAAATGTTTGTAATTAATTCGACCATGATAGGAATAGGCTCATTCAACCAGAGCATCCCACCATGAAATTATGGCAAGATTTGTTTGACACATGCATTAGCTTCATTCGGTCGCCCAAACTGAGGCATATTAATGAGCCCCAACAATCCAGATTTATTCAACCCACTCGCCCATGTTTGAGGAATCCTTTGAATCAGTGCACTAGGCCCTGTCAAACATTATTCATAGGGATCATCCTGGACATCTTTGAGCAACAACAAATCATTCTCTTCAAAATTCAACTTGATCAAGGTAGGGATGATACCTGCCGAACAAGTCATCCCTTTCGGCAACAGTGAAAATTTGGGTGGATACTTTTGATTCTTCGTGGGCTGCCTCGGCTTCACTTCTAGACGTGTTGGAGTGACATATCCCAAGATATCATTGACAAAGACACTCCTGGGCACTGTAGACTCTATATCTCCCGATATCGATGACCCGGTCTGTGTAATTTCCTCTCCTTGCACTCTAGTCGGAGTGTGGGTGTGCCTCTTCTATAGCGGCATGGAACTGGGCTTCTGAGCCTTTCACTTTACTCTGGCGATTGACAAAGAGCCTACCAACATGCTCACGACTTCTTCCTCAACGGTCGTGGGCCAAATGGGGGATTCTTACTCACTGGAAATTTCAATTGCATTGGGGTCACTTAGCATGCCACACTCCCCAAACCTTACTATGCACCCGACAACTCTGCACCTCTACTCCACAACCCACACTCAAGACTCTTCAACTGTACTCGACTTAACACTTTTCTCACTCGACTGAACTGCTCTAAAAAATTCCTTCCTCCCGCGTCCTGCGCACTTTTTATATCCACTTCCCAATTTGAAACCATCATTACCAAATCCACCATGTCCATCATGACCAAATCTAGCAGTAATGACACCAAATCCATGGGCAATCTCACCCTACTAACAGTTGGATTGGCTATTAATGCACGTCTCTTCAACAAGTGCCGCCAGCTAACTATTTTAACTATATTCATTTATTGCTGTTTTTACCAACCCACAGCCCTTCAGCCATTGCAAGTGGTATCCCGTCCATTGCTACCAATGCCTATCCTTGCGTGGCCTCTTCCCCTAGGCTCACCTTGCTACTATCTAACAAAATTTTCTGGTTTTTTTTTTAACACCTCAAGCGTTGTGCAGCTCTAGCCCCATCCTATAGGGATCTAAGTGACTCCCATTAACGAGCTTCTGCAATACCGTACCATCTAATTTTTATAACTGAATCACACCTCCAGAAGTAATGAAATGAACAAGATACAGACCTAACCAGTGCATCTGTAACTTACCTAGATTCTTCATGAACTTTCTGTCGTATAACAGCACCAAATCTCCTTCTGCAAACTGTTTATGCTTAATCTGATGATCATGCCATGCCTTCTGTTGTTCCTTCGCAATACACTGCTGGAATCCTGCAATAAAGTGGTCCTCTTCAAGCTGGATCAATTGCACAATTCGCTCTTCTAATGCTTCTTCATCATCCATGCTGGTTTCCATAGCGATGCGCAAACTAGGAACAATGTATTCCATGGGCATGACAACATCTTGCCCATATACCAGCTTAGAAAATGTCTATTCTAGCATCCGTTTACAAGTGGTGTGATAGGCCCATATCCCTCCTATAATTTTCAAGTCCTAGTCCTTGCAATTATCATTACATACCTTTTTCAACGTTGTTTCCAAAATTTTGTTGAACGATTCAACAGTCCCATTCTCCTACAGATGGTATGGTGTATTTTTATTATGTTGCACCTGTAACTCATCAGTTAGCGCTCTCATAGTGCGATTGATAAAATGAATACCCTGGTCACTCATCAATATCATGGGACACCCAAACCGTGTCACAATATTCTCAAATATGAACTTCGATGTCGTTGCAATGGTACAATCCACAACCGGTGCAACCTTTTCCCACATGGTCATATAGTCAGTTATGATAGTGATGTATCATGCACCAGTCCTCTTCCTCGGTGGATTAAATGGACCAACAAAATCCATGGCCCATTTATTAAAATGTTTTTGAGTTACCTACGGCACAAGAGGCATCTCATCCCGACACGATGGTTTACTGACACGTTGGCAGATGTCACAACTCTATGCATACTATGTAGCATCATTATGCAATGTAGACCACCATAGCCCAGCATGCAACACCTTCCATGTAGTAGCCCTTCCGCCATAGTGACCTCCCGTGATTCCTACATGTGCTTCTTCTAGAATTAGTCTTTTCTCATGTGGTAGGATACACCACGCAAGATTTCATCTGGTTCAAGCTTGTATAACTGTTCAGCAATCAGTTAGAAGTATGAATCCTTTACTATTAGCTGCTTCTTCTGAACGGTTGACAGGTTCTTAGGGGAAACACCAGTGGCCAAGAACTGAATGATTGGGGCATAATTATCATCTGCGATATCAACACAGAATAGTTGTGCATCTGGCAATCCATCATCAATATAGGTAGGTTCTTCTCCAGTATCAATGCAAGACAGGTGATCAGGACCAACATTCAACCATCCTAGCTTCATAATTATTTCAATGTCAAATTCCTGAAAAAAGTAGCAGCCACCGACAGATCTTCCACCCCAACACATGATTATTGACCAAATATTGCGAGGAATGATCGGTGAACATCTTGAAGTGATCGCCTAACAAATAGTGCCTACACTTTTGCAAGGCATAAATCATCGCTAAGCCTTCTCTTTTAGTCGTTGTGTAATTTTGTTCATCAAACGACAACTTCCAACTAGCATATGCGATCAGGTGATCCATGTCACCCTCACCTAGTTACACAAGCACAACCCCCAGCGTAATATAAGAGGCATAGACATGCACATGGAACATCTTGTTCCAATCAAGGAATACGAGTATGGATGCAAAGCCCATCTTGGACTTGAGTGTGTCAAAAATTCCTTGACACTCCTGACTCCACTCTAATGTAGCATCCTTCTTTAATAGTTTCTCCATAGGGGCAGTAATCGCAACGTATCCTTTGATGAACTTGCGATAGTACCCCATGTGACCCAGCATTTCCCGAAGCATCTTCACATTCGTTGGAAGTGACAAACTAAGAATTAGCATGATCTTCATTGGATCAACCAACAGACTTTCCTTGCATGCTATGTGTCTGAGTAGCATTCCAAACGGTGCACAGAAAATGAACATATTAGAATTTAATGCAATTTGATGTTGTCAACACCTTTCTAGCATCAATCGCAAATTGTCGATATGGTCCCTAATTATCCCATAGACTGTATAATCATCCATATATACTTCCAGGAAATTTTTAATAAATTCTTTAAACACATCGACAACTACCCGCGAAAATATTGTTGGCACATTCTTCAGCCCAAAGGGCATGACTGTATATTGAAAACAACCCCAATCCATGACAAACATGGTCTTATGGAAATCCTCCTTTGTAATCTAGATCTGGTGGTACCTCGAAAAGCCATCTGTGAAGTAATACATCTCCTGAACACCTACTCCTTCAAGGACCTCATTTGTAGATAGATTTGGGAACAGATCATGCATGCAGGCATCATTCAACTTTCTTAGGTCAACACAAATGTGGACTTTGCTGGTATTTTTATCCTGAACCACCATAGGGATTATCCACTCTGATTCTTTGGCAGGCTCGATGATCCCAACATCCAGCATATGGTCAATCTCAACCTTCACATGATCCTTGTATCATGGGTTCAGTTGATATGGCCTCTGTTGCATAGGTTTTGCATCTAGTTTCAATGGGATTTTCATCTCCCCCAGGTCCCCTAGTATCCCATTCATTTCTGAGAACCACATTGGAAAAATATCCTGGAATTCATGTAGCAGGTCTGTGATTTTGGACATTGTTTCCTCATCCCAATAGTCCCCAATATGGGCAAATTTTGGGTTCTCTTTCAACCCAATGTTGACTTTCCTAATCTTCAGTGGTTGACTCATCAAAGCCATCAGTATGTCTGGCACTGCAACATCATGGCTTCCTTCTGACTCTGAAATATTAACATTTGGCAACTCATCATCATCTTGAGGTTCCCCAGATAGATTGTAACATGTCATCAGGGATTGCATCGAGCAGTGTGCATGTGGATCAATTGGGTATGTGATAGGAACGACCTTCAGCACTAGATCGCAGATGATTTGCAATGCATTATGTACCTCTAGTTTGGCATCCTGGAAACTAAACGTCTGCGCAAAGAAAATATACAACTCCTCCCAAGTGGTTATAGTTATGCACATTTCCACCACTACATACTAGGATCTTAGCATATAGTCTATAATACAAACAAAATCATGGAGCCAATCATCTTTAGGTCGCGATGCCCATAAGGCCTCACATTCCATCAAGTGACTAGTGGGGTCATTCCATCCATCATATCTCCCAGCATCATAGACCTTTCAATCGCTGAAGCAAACCATCATCAATCTTCGACACTGTCCCCAGTCATGGATCGTCTGCTTGTGCGTCGTCCACCATCGGGTCGGGGTAGCCTTCACTGCTACATCTAGGACCAATACCCTTTGTGGTTTAAACACTTTCTCTTCAAATTCTTGAAGGAATTTTGATAATGCTGGAAGCCCTTCATAAATTTGAAACTCGACAGTATCAGTTGCTATGCGATGGAGAGACTATGTGATCAACGCACATTTTCAGAACGACACCTCATGTAGTCTATTTTGTCAATTCTCCAAAGCATCATTAGAATCAGAGGGCGCAGAACTATTTCTACACCATCCAAGTTCACCATCGACGATAGGATGGATATAGTCTTCAGATATATTATAGGCATGATCCTAAATTCTACCGGCTTCATCCCTCACAGGTTCAATATACCGACGTCCTTCCTAAGGGTCCATGGGAGAAATGACCCTGACATTTTGGTTCTCAAACGTCATAAACCGCTTTTTGAAATTGATAATCATCATGCTATCATTATCTCACCCAATCCCTAGTAGTGTGGGATAGGAACCTCCATCTTCAACCACTTCTATCACATCAAAATCAACATATGTTTTCATACCTTCAACATCGAAAACCAAGTTTGAGATGCCACCAATGGGCTGAACCTTTTCCTAATTTGCTAGTCCCAACTACACTGATGACCATCCCAATGTTGGCTTCCCCATCAACTGCCACATTTGCTTGGTCAGAATTTTTACATATGATCTGAGATCCAAAGTAACTGAATCAACCTCATAATATCCGATCTAGATGCTCATCCTCATCTCCTTTCCTATCTTCCTCTTTTGCAAGGATCCCACCACGGAATCCTTCAATGTCTTATCCCAGTGGTACAACAACTTCTCAATATCGAAAAGGGATTTGGGATCCCTTTCCAGTGATAGACAACTCTAAAAGAATTGCTACAAGGTACCATTCTTCTGCGATGGTCCTGCCTCTACAGATGGATCAAAAGTAGATGACATTTTGATAATAGGTAACTTACCCGGATTTCTTCCAATTGCGTGCTTGGCCTCGAAGAAGGTGTCCTTCTCCATCACAATGTCAAATGATACCTTTTTCTTTCTAATGAACCAAACCGGCTGACATGGTCCATCTTCTCTAGTTGTCACACCGGCACGAGTGACAACCCAAACATCGACATCCTTCGTTCATGGTTCGGCTTGAATTATTGCAACCGTCGATCCTTGATTCAGGTTCTGGGATTGATTCAATGGTGGGTCTTGATTCAATGGCGGCATTAGAGGAAATTTGAGGTCTAAAATGGGCCTCCTAAGGAAAATAATAAAATAATATTTATAAATTTTGGAGGAAGAATGAAAAAAACTAAATTTTTTGTTCGTATTTTCGACATATCTCCCTGTGGTTTTACTCAAATTCCTAGCGCGAGAGATCATTGGATGTGGAATTTAATTCTGCATCCAACGAGTACCCACACTGCATACTTTTGAGGGACCCCTCTACCCCAATAATAAGAAATACCAGAAAAAATGTGATGATCTTTAATTCCACATCCAACAAGTACCCACACTGCATACTTTTGAGGGACCCCACTACCCCAAAAATAAGAAATAACTGAAAAAATGTGATGATGATGTCATCATCACATTTTTTTTGGTATTTCTTATTCTTGGGGTAGCAGGATCTATCACTAAGTATGCAGTGTGGGTACTCGTTGGATGTGGAATTAAATTTCGCATCCAATGAACTCTTCGTCTCGAAATTTGAGTAAAAATACAGGGAGATATGTCGAAAATACGAACAAAAAAGTAGTTTTCTTTTATGACAAATATGTCAATTCAACCATTATGGTTGACTCATTTTATTGAAATTCTATCGGTTCCAAAATTCCAACTCAAAAAATGTATTGTTGGCGCATTTTCTTATAAGGCCTATTTTAGACCCCAAATTTCCTCGAATGGTTTTGTTGGTTGCTTCTGAGTCTGTGGTGGGATCTGATTTTGCATTGTCGGCTAGTTCTGCACTAGAAATATTAGTTGGTTCTGATTCTGTGGAATCTGCAACTGAGGAATGTTTCTAGCCTACCACTTTGCAATCAATTGAGGGATATTTTCTATTAGATTTTTAACATTAAGCTAGCATAACATTAGGATCTTTAACTGAGAGAACAACAAGCACAACAATCAAACACAAGAGATAATGAACACAATGTTTTTCCTCAGGGAAACCATAAATGGAGAAAACCACACAAAGATAGAATCAGCACCGAAAGTGAAACCCAAAAATAGTAAGATGATCTCCTGACAGCAATAACCTCTTTCTTCCTTACCCCAGTGTCTTTCTCTTCCTCAGCTATGTGCTACAACTAAGTGTGATTGAGTTTGTGTTAAATAGAGATGATAGCTCTCTATTTATACTATGTCCTGACTTGACTAAACCCAACTAGGGCCGACTTCACTAGGTGAGTATAATAACGCTAGTGCCCCGGAACTGCGGGGACTTTAACCCTTAGAAAATAGGAGGGTTACCCACCTTGACTTGACATGACTTGTTTACATTATAGAAACTCCTGATAGGAACCTTGGGGCATGACATGACTTGTTTACATTATAGAAACTCCTGATAGGAACCTTGGGGCATGACATGACTTGTTTACATTATAGAAACTCCTGATAGGAACCTTGGGGCATGACATGACTCAAGTACATTACAAATACATCCTGAAATAAACATCGGGTTACAATACATAAAAAATACAAGTGAATACATTCTGAAGTTACAATTACATCAACATTTTCAACATTATGCTCATTGGTCGCACAGTATGTATAGTGTGCATGAGGACACTCCCTCTGGTAGTGCCCGAATACTCCACAAGTATAACATTGGATTGATTTTTGACCTCGTCCTCCTCCTCGACTAAAGCCTCCTTGGAGTCCTCCTTGTTGAAACTGAGGCAGGGCCAACTGCTGTTGTGGGGGGTTTGGTTGCTGCTGGACATAGTGCATAGATTGAACATATTGTGGTTGAGGTTGAATGAGTGGTACCTTATTATACTGTGGTCATGGCACAAACTATGGTTTCGCTACGAACTGTGGTTGCAGTGTAAACTGTGGTTGCGACGTAAACTGTTGCTGCAATTGCAACAGGATAAGATGCATCTGAGGCGGTGGTGTATATTGCACCTGTGTTGCAGGTTGTGCCATCTGTGGCTACAATTACATTTCTTGGGGTTCCTCACCTTTCACAAAGTATGAATCATATGTCCTTTCCTGGAGCAAGTCATAAGCTTGATAGTTTTTATTGTCCTGTCCTACTAACCGACAAAAGGTGCAGTATAGACTCTCTGCCTTGGTAACCATATTTTGCATGTAGTTGCATTTCTCATGTCGATGCCCATAGAACTTACATATGCGGAACCATGGTACACTAGCGTAGCTCAATGGTTCGGGGCCCCTGAAATCAAATAATTTCGGAATGTCGGACATGTATCCTTGGTTTGTCCATCTGCACGACACTGAGTGCAACAAAGGTCATCATGATCTACATTATCCTTCTTGATATCTTTCACTTGGAGCATCAGATTGGCCAACTGTGCTTGAATCTAGTTCATCTCGACCATGGTTTCTCCTACTGACAATGCTTATAATTTCATCACAATTTCTAGATCCTCGCTCTACATCACAATCTTTTGTTCCATTAGCGGTTGTCTGATATGTGGGACAAGTGTAATGATGAACTAGTCCTTGTGCTGAACATTGTTCATCTGGAAGCTGAATCGAGCCATCAATATCTTAAACCGTTGATCAAAGTCCCAATTTTTTTCATTGGGGAACTACTTGGATTCTTTCAAAATGGTAATGTACTGAGCCTCAGATTTCCACTTCTTGAATTCTTCAAATAACCCCCTAAGGATCTCATCCAATGTTTTCGTTGTACCTCCCTGAGGAACCAGCATGAATCTCATGTACCAATATAGCACACAACCCCTGAGGGTGGTTTCCAGCTGGCATTTCTTAACATCATCATCCACAGTCTGTGGGGCGATCCATATCACCTTGCACAAGAATCAATATTTCTCTAGGTCATCAATGTCATTTCCATGAAATATTGGTAGCTTCATTTCATCACCCGCCATTCTAGGCCTTCTTCCTTTGGCTGGCACTCTAGTGCTAGACTGCTTCTAACACGTCAGGAAAGTTGATGTAGAATGCATGTTTATTCCTGGTGGTGGAGTAGTGCGCGGAGGTGTGCACATGTTACTGCTGGGGTTCGAGCCTGCCATTATTCTAGGGGTAGCTTGGGTTTGGTCATCCTCATCTTCACTGAAAGGTCGCTTTGTCCTGTGTGGTTTTTCTTCAGGGTATCACACTTCGATCACAGCAGGACCTTCTCCTATCCTCTGCCTATTCTCTCGAAACCTTGCTCCTCCTCTTGTACAACCACTTGTTTCCTCAATGACCTTCATAATATCACCTAAAATAATTCCATCTACCCTTTACCTTTACATGTGTCTCCCCCCTTTCATCACGGTGCCTACAACCTCCACACACCATAGTTCCACTACTCTTGGTCCATCTTTAGAATACCTTTTTCAAAGACAAGATTTTTAATACATAGCTGTAGAGACAACAAAAATCAAGCTCGTGGTCCATTGAAAAACTCCCTTTCTACTTCAAAAATTGAATTATTGGTATCAACTTCAAACTCGATAATGTATCCCTCCAGGATACTGTCCAACCACACCTCAACAGCCTGCAATGCCTTATTGTCTGTTTCTTGTAATTCCTAGATCAGCTTCGCAGTCCAAGATGTCAACTCTCCTCCTTGGAAGTTTTTCTTCTTAGAAGTGAACTTCACCAGCCAGTCATACAATATGAGAGGAAACTCACAAAAGAAACATTCGTGAGGACCGTCATGAATATATCTGTCCAACCAATTTTCTCTCAACAGCTTTAGATTCTAATTTTCTGTTTCAGCAAACTCTCACAATTTTAGACCAAACCACTCCTTGATCTCCGGTCGAGTCGGATGCCAAACAATATATTCCTTTCAATTGCAACTCGGTCCTAGAAATGGAACCATTTTTTGGAAAAAACCCACCAACAAAGCCTCGTCGATAGGGTTTTTCACTATGTCGATGCCCAACCAACACGATCTCCTTGAGCACCGGTCCAGACATGTTTTACCCTACCCAGCAACATCCGCGAAGAGGATGAAGTCTCACCCGAGATGTTCAAGGGAGAGTTGTCGGAACTAACTTTCCAGAAGTATGAAGGGAATATATGGAATCCACGGCTTCGACAACATAACTATCATATTACAAAACTAAGATAGTTATCATAATTCATCTTCACAACTATGGATCTAACAAATCACATCATTCATTTATTGCAGCAGTATCATTCATAAAAAACTTTAATAAGTTGCATCATCATTCATTAGAATTGCGACAAAATTGGGATAGATCACATCATCAGTTCATTGCAGAAACATTAATAAATCATAAACAGATTCAATACACTTCTCATTGACATCATAGCAAAGAAAACAGGAAAACATAAGACAACATTTAGGCAACAACCATCATGTCATATTAATTTTGTGCAACAGATCCAAAACAGATAATTCTTCTCCATGGCAGGAGACTAATTACATCCCAAAATTTAGTATCTGACACAGACAAATCACAGATTGTTCAAAACAGAAGACTCATCAAGATCATAGACAGATCGCAATAGATTGATCACTCTTAGATATTGACTTGGACTTGTATCGTACTGATCCTCTCCTTACAATTGCAAAGCTAGCTCTATATATAGGCTTGTGCCTTTACATAAAAGGTCCACTTATAACTAACTTCTAACCACTAATGACCTATGTCCACAAAACATGCTCAATTAATACATTAAATATTCAAAAGCGGTTATTCTTTCTCCCATCGCGATGATCTGGCCAGTGTCGCATGAGTTTGCACAGCTGCCACGATGCTGTGCAACTCACTTACCCAAAACCCCTACCAACAATCCCCATCTACATTATTTTCATTTTCATCATCCTCACAATCATAATCCTCATTTTCATCACCATCATCATCATTTTTATCATCATCATCATCATAATCATAGGAACAAAGCTATACTCCCATTTATATAGTTTGCAACAATTTCATTTTGAAATAACTGACAAACCTTGGTTGTAGATGGCATTTCATTTTGAAATAGATTATGAAACTACTGCAATTTACCATGAATAAATTTTTTATCAACATTATTTCCCTTACGCTATATGTGGGAATGTGCGTCTCGAACGAACTTTAAAAGGAACAACTAAAATACATTGTACTTTCATGAGTAGACATGGCCAACGACGTCAATGACCTCTAAACAGGGACAACGTTGAAATTTTCACAAATTGTTTTAGTATGCACTGAAATTTGACATGAAAAGACTGTTTGATGATTCCTTAACAATTTGGGAGTATTTCCAAACTCAAAGATGACTCACCCACCCAATAGTACTATATATCACCAATGGCACGCGAATGGGGCCAACGTTGATATTTTTTCAATTTGTGCTTGTATGGAATGAAATTTTTCATGGATAGAGTGAACACATGCAATGAAAATATGGGAGGGGTTCAATACTCAAGCATGAATCACACAAAACAATATTTGACAATCAACCAACAAACTTATCGAATAAATGCTTCAAAGTGATGAAAGTGATGAAAGTGTTCCTCATCCTCATTTTGGTCATCATCATCCTCATACTCATAGTCATCCTCATCATTTTAATCGTCATCATCATCCTCATCCCCATTGTCATTATCGTCATTGTCATCATCCTCTCCATCATCATCATCATCATCCTCATCCTCATAGTCACTATTGTCATCATCGTAGTTGTCATCATCATCATCATCATCATCATCATCATCATTATCTTAATCATCATCATCATCATCACCATCATCACCATTGCGTGGTGATCATAATCATCATCGTCATCCTCATAATCACTATCATCCTCATCCTCATCATCGTCATCATCATCATCATCATCATCTTCATCGTCGTCGTCGTTGTCGTCATCATCATCATCATCATCATCATCATCATCAACATACTCATCATCATCCTCATTATCGTCATCATCATCATCATCATCATCATCATCATCATCATCATCATCATCATCATCACCTTGTCATCCACATCCACATCCTCATTATCAGCATCATCATCATCATCCTCATCATCATTGTTGTCCTCATCATCATCATCATCCCCATCCTCATCCCCATCGTCATCCTCGTCATTTTCATCATCATCATCATCCTCATCCCATCATTGTCATCCTCATCCTCATCCTCATCGTCATCCTCATCCTCATCCTCATCCTCATCGTCGTCATCATTATCATCATCATCATCATCCTCATCATCATCCTCATCCTCATCCAAATAACAATTGATAACATTTGTGATAATGTTGTATTATCCAGATTTGTGATATACCAGTCAGAATCATGAAGTATAGGTTGATGTCAAGAGAAATTATAAAGGCTTATTCATAGTGAACTTTTCCAACATGAAAATGTTGGGTAATTTAATTATCGAATTAAATAAACAACTGAAATTTCAAAAACATAAATTGTGAACCCAAGGAAGTCTTTTTATTTCAAATCTATTGCACAAAGTATATGTAGGCTTAATTTCCATCCAACATTATCATCTATTATGCAATCCAAATTAAAGGAACTCAAGCCATTTTTTAATAAATATCAAATCACACCTTTGAAACCAATTTAAACTACTGAATTAATTACTCTCTGCTAAAACACTCTACTGAAACTCATCATAAAATAGAATTTACACTATAAAAAATTAGAATCACTCTGTACACACCAACACTTTCTCAAGAGACAAGACTAAAATGATAGAACTAAATTTACACTCAGTCATTGCAATTGATTAAAATCACACTTACAAGTATTCAAATGATTGTATGATTAAAAAATATTGATTTAGAGAACACATTCAAATCCTATAGCATTACTTGTTAGAATTGATATGTCATTGACATTCAAGCAATGAGTGCTATTAGATTCTTAATTATTTGCAATGAAAAAGAATAAATAATACCCAATGAACAAAAAAAATCTCACAGGAAATAGACAAGAATTGATTTGTATAACTATAATATAAACTTCATTAATCCCAACAGTATACAACATTCAAATCATGAGAGATGAATTCGAATCTACCAACTCAAGACTGACTGCATGGATAAATAGAAGTGTCTAAATCACTATTGGAGTTCACCATGCAACTCCAGATGTCTAATCCAATCTCTCAATCAGTTACAATCAATCAAACTAGTCTAAATGTAGTGGTAGGTGAGAAGTAGGTGAGAACTGGTGCCTTCCCACATGCAGCAACGCATAACTGGCACTAACTGAACTAGAGGATATCTAACTGAATATATTTGAAGCATAACTAATCTTGACTAGTCACCAACTGCCAAAAACTAAAGGAATTTGGTGTCAGCACTCCTAGTGGCTCCTAAAATGTAGGGATTAGTTTAGGAGGAACCTAAACTGATGCATGAAGGTGTAATCAGTTCCAGCTAGCCTCTATCAGTGTTCCCCGCACTCTAGTGACTGGTACATGTGGCCCCATTATTCCAAGTGGACCCAATAATAAATAAATGACTCCTAAGTTAGGAAAATATAATCTAAAAGAAAATTTTGAAAAGGGAGGATTATAAATCCTAACACCCCCCTTAATCCTAACTTGCACAACAGTGGGCCCTAGAAGCAAGGCCAAAATTCACCTATATGGATTTTTTTGTCTATCACGGACCCATTCACAAAAACCTCTCTCAGGTTTTACACAGGTGTCAAGAATTGAGATATATGGAACCTTCTTTGACACCTATTTTCCAGAAATTCGTCATATTTGCCAGGAATTCGATTTACTATTTTTAGTCAATTAGTTGAAAATTAATTATTGTAAATTCTGGTTAGTTTCAATTTTGGCCTAATGAAGGGAAGATAGAACTACTTCTTTGTAATTATAGAAAAGGGACAAAGGGACAAAAGAGAGGTTCGATTTTTGGGAGAACTTCAGGAGGTCTATTGGACTTGTTTGTGAGCTAAGTATCATAACTCTTGTATGCATTTGATGACAGACTATGAAATATATGACACTTTATACCCTTCAGTATATGTTTTAGCTTAATTTTGAGTTTGTTTAACTACTTGACTGGTATATTCATTGCTGGTTCATGGTTTCTTTGCTTATGATGCTTGTCAGTCTTGAATGAACTTTAAGATTATATTCTGATGGATATGTGTTGATTATATGATGCATCTTTGTCTTTACTTGTTTATAATTAAGTTTCTTATTTAGCTCATGAGGGTAATCCCTGTTGACCACCAAATTTAAAACCAAGAAAACATTCAGAAACCCTAAAACCTAGTTTACTTTATTGAGTTTTATTTGAGATTGTGTTGGCTTGTTTCTTTAGCCTTGGAAACAATTTCTGGCACAAACAGGTCTTATGGATGAAAACCCCTCATACAATAAGGGCGCACCTTCTTTTCAAAAAATTTCTTCTTCTTGGAGCCCGAAGCTCCTTCGGAATACTTCTGATTCTTCAAATCAGATACTTTTTGAATCCTTCCCCTTAGGCCTCCCTTTATCTTGTGCTTTGGGAGAGTCTGCCACTAGTAGGGATTGGCTTTTGGAAGTCTAGAGAACTCCCATATGGACCAACTTCTCTTGCTCCTGTATTAAGGACTCAACAAAGCTATCAAGTGAGGACATCTTCCAATTGGGTATGGGAGCTCCTTCAGAATGGAATATTGATACAAATACAGAATAATCAGTACCCAGTTTGTTGAGTATTGTGAGCACATGTTTCTCATACTTTCTTTCTATTCCACACTGTCTGCATTGAAGTGCAAGAGACTTGAATTTTGTAAAGAATTCTTTCCTGGTCTCAAAACTATTGGGTTATAAGGCTATCAACTTGTTCTCCAAAAAGTGTCCCTAAAGCTCATCTTTCCTTCCAAACAAGACTTCAAGCTTCTCCCAAGCTTCTCAGGGAGTCCTCAAACATTCAAGGTGAAAGAGGATTTCTTTGGATATGTGAGTACATAAAAAGCCAAAAGGTACATCTAAGCGATTCAAAAAAAAAAATCTCAGCTAGATGACGGGGCTCAGCCTCCCTTCCCATTATCATCCTAAACAAGCCCTTGTTGTGCAAGAAAACCTGCATATCTACCCTCCAATCAACATAATTGAAGGGTATTAGGATCCTGGGTGTGGAAGGTTGAGAATCCATAATTCTCATTCTGATCAGACAATATCTTCAATCAAGCTACGTACACCTGTATAAATTTACTACAAAACCAGAACCATTCACACAATGTCATAATCAAGTCTTCCCTCTCGACATGAAAATTTTTGGTTTTAATTGAAATTTGGATTTTTTGCTTAGATTTTCATTATGGTTTGTTTCCTTAGTTTCTGAAGGGTTTATAGGACATTATGTGGATTAATTGGTTCACAAATAATACCCATTTATAGCCCTCATTCATGTCTATATGTTTTCAATAAATTTGCATACAGTTGTTGATTATTGATGAGATGGATTATTTGATTTCAAAAGACCAAGCAGTGCTTTATGATCTCTTCAGGCTTCCTACATTCCCAAATTCACAGCGTATGCTGATAGGAATTTCAAATGCAATAGACTTGACTGATCAGTTTCTTCCCAAGTTGCATTCCTTAAATTGTCAACCTCTGGTTATAACATTCTGTGCCTATTCAAAAGATCAGATAGTGAAGAAACTCCAGCAAAGGCTAATGAGTCTACCATGCAAAGTATTTCTACCAGAGGCATTGGAGCTTTGTGCAAGGAAATTTGTTGCTGAATCAAGGGATATGCAAAAAAAAATTTCATGTTTGCAGAGGTGGTGTTGAGATGTTTGAAGTAGAATTAACCAATGATATTGAAATGCAACAAATTATTGAGTTTTCTGCTCAGTTTTTCCTATTTTGGGTTATTGAAGTCAAATGCAGACCACGAGCTGATGGAGAGGAATTTTTGAAAAAAAAAAGAGGTTTTTGTTCATAAGATAACCATCTACAAAAAATTCTCTCAGTTTTGCAACAGATATCAAGGTTTGAAAGATCCAATTTAATCTTTGCAGCCTATTTTTCCGGATTTTTAATATTTAATATCTTCCTGTTTTAGTGTTCATCTTACGGAGCATATTCTGATTGACTAGAGATGAATTTTTAAAAACAAAGAGAGGTTTTTGTCCATCACGGACCCATTCACGAAAACTTCTCTCAGGTTTTACACAGGTGTCAAGAATTGAGATATATGGAAGCTTCTTTGACACCTATTTTCCAGAAACTCGTCATATTTGCCAGGAATCCGATTTACTATTTTTAGTCAATTAGTTGAAAATTAGTTATTGTAAATGTTGGGTAGTTTCAATTTTGGCCGAATGAAGGGAAGATAGAACTAATTCTTTGTAATTATAAAAAAGAGACAAAGGGACAGAAGAGAGGTTCGATTTTTGGGAGAACTTCAGGAGGTCTATTGGACTTGTTTGTGAGCTAAGTATCATAACTCTTGTATGCATTTGATGACAGACTATGAAATATATGACACTTTATACCCTTCAGGATATGTTTTAGCTTCATTTTGAGTTTGTTTAACAACTTGAATAGTATATTCATTGCTGGTTCATGGTTTCTTTGCTTGTGATGCTTGTCAGTCTTGAATGAATTTTAAGATTATATTCTAATGGATATTTGTTGATTATATGATGCATCTTTGTCTTTACTTGTTTATAATTTAGTTTCTTGTTTAGCTCATGAGTGTAATCCATGTTGACCACCAAATTTACAACAAAGAAAACATTCAGAAACCCTAAAACCTAGTTTACTTTATTGATTTTTATTTGAGATTGTGTTGGCTTGTTTCTTTAGCCTTGGAAACAATTTCTGGCACAAACAGGTCTTATGGATGAAATCCCCTCATACAATACGGGCACACCTTCTTTTAAAAAAATTTCTTCTTCTTGGAGCCCGAAGCTCCTTCGGAATACTTCTGATTCTTCAAATCAGATACTTTTTGGATCCTTCCCCTTAGGCCTCCCTTTATCTTATGCTTTGGGAGAGTCTGCCACTAATAGGGATTGGCTTTTGGAAGTCTAGAGAACTCCCATATGGACCAACTTCTCTTGCTCCTGTATTAAGGAATCAGCAAAGCTATCAAGTGAGGACATCTTCCAATTGGGTATGGGAGCTCCTTCAGAATGGAATATTGAGACAAATACAGAATAATCAGTACCCAGTTTGTTCAGTATGGTGAGCACATGTTTCTCATACTTTCCTTCTATTCCACACTGTTTGCATTGAAGTGAAAGAGACTTGAATTTTGTAAAGAATTCTTTCCTGGTCTCAAAACTGTTGGGTTATAAGGCTATCAACTCTTTCTCCAAAAAGTGTCCTTGAAGCTCATCTTGCCTTCCAAACAAGACTTCAAGCTTCTCCCAAGCTTCTCAGGGAGTCCTCAAACATTCAAGGTGAAAGAGGATTTCTTTGGATATGTGAGTACATAGAAATTCAAAAGCTACATCTAAGCGATTCAACAAAAAAAAAAATCTCAGCTAGATGAGGGGGCTCAGCCTCCCTTCCCATTATCATCCTAAACAAGCCCTTGTTGCGCAAGAAAACCTGCATATCTACCCTCCAATCAACATAATTGAAGGGTATTAGGATCCTGGGTGTGGAAGGTTGAGAATCCATAATTCTCATTCTGATCAGACAATATCTTCAATCAAGCTACGTACACCTGTATAAATTTACTACAAAACCAGAACCATTCACACAATGTCATAATCAAGTCTTCCCTCTCGACATGAAAATTTTTGGTTTTAATTGAAATTTGGATTTTTTGCTTAGATTTTCATTATGGTTTGTTTCCTTAGTTTCTGAAGGGTTTATAGGACATTACATGGATTAATTGGTTCACAAATAATACCCATTTATAGCCCTCATTCATGTCTATATGTTTTCAATAAATTTGCATACAGTTTTTGATTATTTATGAGATGGATTATTTGATTTCAAAAGACCAAGCAGTGCTTTATGATCTCTTCAGGCTTCCTACATTCCCAAATTCACAGTGTATGCTGATAGGAATTTCAAATGCAATAGACTTGACTGATCAGTTTCTTCCCAATTTGCAGTCCTTAAATTGTCAACCTCTGGTTATAACATTCTGTGCCTATTCAAAAGATCAGATAGTGAAGAAACTCCAGCAAAGGCTAATGAGTCTACCATGCAAAGTATTTCTACCAGAGGCATTGGAGATTTGTGCAAGGAAATTTGTTGCTGCATAAAGGGATATGTACAAAGTTTTTTCATTTTTACAGAGGTGGTGTTGAGATGTTTGAAGTATAATTAACCAATGATATTGAAATGCAACAAATTATTGAGTTTTCTGCTCAGTTTTTCCTGTTTTGGGTTATTGAAGTCAAATGCAGACCACGAGCTGATGGAGAGGAATTTTTGAAAACAAAAAGAGGTTTTTGTTCATAAGATAACCATCTACAAAAAACTCTCTCAGTTTTGCAACAGATATCAAGGTTTGAAAGTTCCAATTTAATCTTTGCAGCCTATTTTTCCAGATTTTTAATATTTAATATTTTCCTGTTTTAGTGTTCATCTTGAGGAGCAGATTCTGATTGACTGGGGATGAATTTTTAAAAACAAAGAGATTTTTTTGTCTATCACGGACCCATTCACAAAGAACTCTCTCAGGTTTTACACAGGTGTCAAGAATTGAGATATATGGAAGCTTCTTTGACACCTATTTTCCAGAAATTCGTCATATTTGCCAGGAATCCGATTTACTATTTTTAGTCAATTAGTTGAAAATTAGTTATTGTAAATGCTGGTTAGTTTCAATTTTGGCCTAATGAAGGGAATATAGAACTACTTCTTTGTAATTATAAAAAAGGGACAAAGGGATAGAAGAGAGGTTCGATTTTTGGGAGAACTTCAGGAGGTCTATTGGACTTGTTTGTGAGCTAAGTATCATAACTCTTGTATGCATTTGATGACAGACTATGAAATATATGACACTTTATACCCTTCAGTATATGTTTTAGCTTCATTTTGAGTTTGTTTAACTACTTGACTGGTATATTCATTGCTGGTTCATGGTTTCTTTGCTTGTGATTCTTGTCAGTCTTGAATGAACTTTAAGATTATATTCTGATGGATATTTATTGATTATATGATGCATCTTTGTCTTTACTTGTTTATAATTCAGTTTCTTGTTTAGCTCATGAGGGTAATCCCTGTTGACCACCAAATTTACAACCAAGAAAACATTCAGAAACCCTAAAACCTAGTTTACTTTATTGAGTTTTATTTGAGATTGTGTTGGCTTGTTTCTTTAGCCTTGGAAACAATTTCTGGCACAAACAGGTCTTATGGATGAAAACCCCTCATACAATAAGGGAACACCTTCTTTTCAAAAAAATTCTTCTTCTTGGAGCCCGAAGCTCCTTTGGAATACTTCTGATTCTTCAAATCAGATACTTTTTGGATCCTTCCCCTTAGGCCTCCCTTTATCTTGTGCTTTGGGAGAGTCTGCCACTAGTAGGGATTGGCTTTTGGAAGTCTAGAGAACTCCCATATGGACCAACTTCTCTTGCTCCTGTATTAAGGACTCAACAAAGCTATCAAGTGAGGACATCTTCCAATTGGGTATGGGAGCTCCTTCAGAATGGAATATTGATACAAATACAGAATAATCAGTACCCAGTTTGTTGAGTATTGTGAGCACATGTTTCTCATACTTTCTTTCTATTCCACACTGTCTGCATTGAAGTGCAAGAGACTTGAATTTTGTAAAGAATTCTTTCCTGGTCTCAAAACTATTGGGTTATAAGGCTATCAACTTGTTCTCCAAAAAGTGTCCCTGAAGCTCATCTTGCCTTCCAAACAAGACTTCAAGCTTCTCCCAAGCTTCTCAGGGAGTCCTCAAACATTCAAGGTGAAAGAGGATTTCTTTGGATATGTGAGTACATAGAAAGCCAAAAGCTACATCTAAGCGATACTGAAGATACTGAAAATACTCCAAGATTAGATACTGAAGATACTCCAGCAAAGGCTAATGAGTCTACCATGCCAAGTATTTCTACCAGAGGCATTGGAGCATTGTGCAAGGAAAGTTGTTGCTGCATCAAGGGATATGCACAAATTTTTTTCATGTTTGCAGAGGTGGTGTTGAGATGTTTGAAGTATAATTAACCAATGATATTGAAATGCAACAAATTATTGAGTTTTCTGCTCAATTTTTCATGTTTTGGGTTTATGAAGTCAAATGCAATCCACGAGCTGATGGAGAGGAATTTTTGAAAAAAAAAAGAGGTTTTTGTTCATAATATAACCATCTACAAAAAAATCTCTCAGTTTTGCAACAAATATCAAGGTTTGAAAGATCCAATTTAATCTTTGCAGCCTATTTTTCAGGATTTTTAATATTTAATATTTTCCAATTTTAGTGTTCATCTTGCGGAGAATATTCTGATTGAGTGGAGATGAATTTTTAAAAACAAAGAGAGGTTTTTGTCCATCACGGAACCATTCACAAAAACCTCTCTCAGGTTTTACACAGGTGTCAATAATTGAGAGATATGGAAGCTTCTTTGACACCTATTTTCCAGAAATTCGTCATATTTGCCAGGAATCTGATTTACTATTTTTAGTCAATTAGTTGAAAATTAGTTATTGTAAATGCTGGGTAGTTTCAATTTTGTCCTAATGAAGGGAATATAGAACTACTTCTTTGTAATTATAAAAAAGGGACAAAGGGACAGAAGAGAGGTTCGATTTTTGGGAGAACTTCAGGAGGTCTATTGGACTTGCTTGTGAGCTAAGTATCATAACTCTTGTATGCATTTGATGACAGACTATGAAATATATGACACTTTATACCCTTGAGTATATGTTTTAGCTTCATTCTGAGTTTGTTTAACTACTTGACTGGTATATTCATTGTTGGTTCATGGTTTCTTTGCTTGTGATGCTTGTCAGTCTTGAATGAACTTTAAGATTATATTCTGATGGATATTTGTTGATTATATGATGCATCTTTGTCTTTACTTGTTTATAATTCAGTTTCTTTTTTAGCTCATGAGTGTAATCCCTGTTGACCACCAAATTTACAACCAAGAAAACATTTAGAAACCCTAAAACCTAGTTTACTTTATTGAGTTTTATTTGAGATTGTGTTGGCTTGTTTCTTTAGCCTTGGAAACAATTTTTGGCACAAATACGTCTTATGGATGAAAACCACTCATACAATAGGGGCACACCTTCTTTTCAAAAAATTTCTTCTTGTTGGAGCCAGTAGCTCCTTTGGAATACTTCTGATTCTTCAAATCAGATACTTTTTGGATCCGTCCCCTTAGGCCTCCCTTTATCTTGTGCTTTGGGAGAGTTTGCCACTAGTAGGGATTGGATTTTGGAAGTCTAGAGAACTCCCATATGGACCAACTTATCTTGCTCCTGTATTAAGGACTCAGCAAAGCTATCAAGTGAGGACATCTTCCAATTGGGTATGGGAGCTCCTTCAGAATGGAATATTGATACAAATACAGAATAATCAGTACCCAGTTTGTTGAGTATGGTGAGCACATGTTTCTCATACTTTCTTTCTATTCCACACTTTCTGCATTGAAGTGCAAGAGACTTGAATTTTGTAAAGAATTCTTTCCTGGTCTCAAAACTGTTGGGTTATAAGGCTATCAACTCGTTCCCCAAAAAGTGTCCCTGAAGCTCATCTTGCCTTCCAAACAAGACTTCAAGCTTCTCCCAAGATTCTCAAGGACTCCTCAAACATTCAAAGTCAGAGAGGATTTCTTTGGATATGTGAGTACATAGAAAGCCAAAAGCTACATCTAAGCGATTCAAAAAAAAAATCTCAGCTAGATGACGGGGCTCAGCCTCCCTTCCCATTATCATCCTAAACAAGCCCTTGTTGCACAAGAAAACCTGCATATTTACCCTCCAATCAACATAATTGAAGGGTATTAGGATCCTGGGTGTGAAAGGTTGAGAATCCATAATTCTCATTCTGATCAGACAATATATTCAATCAAGCTACGTACACATGTATAAATTTACTACAAAACCAAACCATTCACACAATGTCATAATCAAGTCTTCCCTCTCGACATGTACACTTTTTCAGGCCCTATCACGCCCGCACCACCACTCTGAATTGTTATATTTTTATCATTCAAGATAGAATTATCTTAGGATCTTTAACTAAGAGAATAACAAGCACATCAATCAAACACAAGAGACAATAGACACAAATATTTTCCACGGGGAAACCATAAAGGAGAAAACCCCACAACTTCCTCAGAGATAGAATCAACACCAAAAGTAAAAGACAAAAATAGTAATATGATCTCTCGATAGCAGTAGTCTCTCTCTCTCTCTTGTCCCAACAACATCGTCTCTCACTCATGCACCCTAGTGAGTGAGTGTGTGTGTAATAAATAGAGATTCTCACTCTCTATTTATATTCTTTCGTTCACTTAACCTTTAACTCTATTATGTAGGGTCGAGTAATCCTAACTCAGTTATGTAGGCTCGAGTAACCACAACTGGGGTACTAATGACCCAACTTACCTTAACTCACCTAGGTCCAACTTCTCTAGGAGAGTGTAATAACCCTAGTACCCCATAACCGTGGGGACTTTAACCCTTGATCAATAGGAGGGTTACCCACAATGACTTTACATGACTTGTTTACATTATGGAATCTCTCGATAGGAACACCAGGGCATGACATGACTCAAATACATTACAAAAACTTCTTGGAATAAACATCGGGGTACAATATATAAGATATACAAGTGAATACATTCCCAAGTTACACTTAAAACAACACTCCCTCTTAACTAGGAAGGTATTTTCTGGACACAATTTATCAGCACAAGTCTTCTTCTCTGTATCATCTGGATCATCATTGATTGCTCGTCATCTTCATCTTCAAGTCATATTCACTAGATCTAGATCATCACTTGATCTGGATCATCACTCGATCTCGAACATCTATGGATCTGGATCATCTCTACTGGATCATCATCACAGGTGCTATCTCTTGATTCTTCTCTTCACAGGAAGTTCTACAAAGCCAACCCTTTTTCATGTTCGTTGTAGACCTAGCCTCCATGTAGGTCTTCTTTAGTGCTTATATCTGACCCTAAGTCAGAATGGCCCACCCAACACTTACAACTGACCATGAGAGGAACACATCCAAGGCCATGTCAGAAAGGAACATCCAGCACTCACATATGACCATGAGAGAAACCAATTCATTCATGTCCAAAAGTCCCAGCACTCACATCCGATCATGGGAGGAACACATCCAAGAACCATACTAGAAAGGCTCATCACTTATATCTTGCCATGGGAGGAACATGTCCTATCAAGCATGTAAGAAAGGCACAACACTTATATCTTACCATGGGAGGAACACATCCTATCAACCATGTAAGAAAGGCACAGCACTTATATATTACCATGGGAGGAACACATCGTATAAACCATGTAAGAAAGGCACAACACTTATATCTTACCATGGGAGGAACACATCCTATCAGCCATGTAACAAAGGCACAAAACTTATATCTTACCATGGGAGGAACACATCCTATCAACCATGTAAGAAAGTAACAGCACTTATATCTTACCATGGGAGGAACACATCCTATCAACCATGTAATAAAGGCACAACACTTATATCTTATCATGGGAGGAACACATACTATAAACTATTACTTATATCTTACCATGGGAGGAACACATCCTATCAACCATGTAAGAAAGTAACAGCACTTATATCTTACCATGGGAGGAACACATCCTATCAACCATGTAATAAAGGCACAACACTTATATCTTATCATGGGAGGAACACATACTATAAACTATTACTTATATCTTACCATGGGAGGAACACATCCTATCAACCATGTAAGAAAGTAACAGCACTTATATCTTACCATGGGAGGAACACATCCTATCAACCATGTAATAAAGGCACAACACTTATATCTTATCATGGGAGGAACACATACTATAAACTATTACTTATATCTTACCATGGGAGGAACACATCCTATCAACCATGTAAGAAAGTAACAGCACTTATATCTTACCATGGGAGGAACACATCCTATCAACCATGTAATAAAGGCACAACACTTATATCTTATCATGGGAGGAACACATACTATAAACTATTACTTATATCTTACCATGGGAGGAACACATCCTATCAACCATGTAAGAAAGTAACAGCACTTATATCTTACCATGGGAGGAACACATCCTATCAACCATGTAATAAAGGCACAACACTTATATCTTATCATGGGAGGAACACATACTATAAACTATGTAAGAAAGGCTCAGCACTTACATATTACCATGGGAGGAACACATCTTATCAACCATGTAAGAAAGTCTCTCAGTCCCAAACTGAAATTCCTGGTGACTAACCAAGTGCCTCCATTCTCCCAGAGAATGGAATCTTAACACTTAAGCTGAGCTTCAGTCCCATACTAAAATTCCTGGTAACTGACCAAGTGCATCCATTCAGAGAATGGAATTCAGCACTTATTTATGATCATGTAGAAACCAATCCTACAGTCACATCAGAATGGCTCAGCACTCACATCTAACATGGAAGGAACCAATCCTCTCACCATGACATAATGGCTCAACCCTTACATCTGACCATGGAAGGAACCAATCCTCTCACCATGTCAGAATGGCTCACGGAATCATCACTTCCCCTTCGAGGGAACCTCGATCTGGGGAACAACAATCTTCTCCCTGAAGTACTCAAACTTCACTCTAGATAATGGCTTCATCAACACATCAGCTATCTATCTGTCGGAACATACTAGAGCTTCACTGCTCCTCTCTGCACCATATCCCTGATATAATGATATTTGATCTCGATGTGCTTCGACTTGTCATGGAACACCAAGTTCTCAGACGACTTCACAGAACTCTGGTTGTTGCAATATATACAGGTAGCATCCAACTGGAGATGAAATAAATCAAACAATAGCTTCCTCATCCATACTGGCTCACAAGTAGTTGAACAAGCTGCGACATACTCTGCTTCAACTATACTCAGTGCCACGCAATATTGTTTCCTGCTAAACCAAGAGATCATACCTGATCCCATACTGAAGCAGCATCCTAAAGTGCTCTTCCTATCGATGGCACTGCCTTCCCAATCTGAATCAACATAACCTTCTAGGTTAATCTTTTGATTCACCTCATACTTAATCCCATAATCAACTATACCCTTTAGATATCTCAGAATATGATTTGTAGCAATCAAGTGAACATGTCTCAAATCTGTCAAGAACTGGCTCAAGGTGTTCATAGCAAAGAAAATATTTGGTCTTGTATTCATCAGGCACATCAAGGACCCAATCATCTGATGATACATCATGGCATCAACCGCTTCTGATGAAGCATCACTCAATAGCTTCAGGTTCGATGCCATAGGTGTGGTCATGGCCTTGCAGTCCATCATCCTAAATCTCTTCAGGATCTCTACTGCATACTTCCCTTTTCCTAGGGAGATTCCATCTGCATTCTGCTACACCTCCACACCTTCAAGGTAGTGCATCATACCCAATTCCTTCATCTCAAACTTGGCAACAAGTCTCCTTCTTGCAAATTTAATGAGTTCCTCTTTTGTGTCAGGAACAAGTCATCGACATATAACAAGAGCATCACTGGTCTCCCTCCTTCAACCTTGAAGAAAATGTCGAAATCTACTTTACTCTTAGTAAATCCTAGAGCCATCAGTAAGTTGTCCATCCTATCATACCATTTTGAACCTCAGGATCTTCTATAGTCAATCCCTCTGAAGCAAAGCATCATTCTCCATGTGTCTTTTGTACTCTATTCACTGAAACATTCTATACCTAAGTGACAAGCAGCTTCCTCTACTACTAATATTCTATGTATCCATCTAGTTTCACTGGATACCAAGATCCTCTATCTTAAACCTTTTCAAAAGTTCTTGTTGCACCCATTTGTGAGCTTGTCATCCTCTATAGGCTTTCATCTTCAACATTGTAGCAAAGGTTAATATATTCATCAAGCTCATCATGTATGTGTTATCCCATGGGTGTCTTCTGAGCTCGTACAAGGCCTTCTTTCATTTGTAAACATGATTCGGATTGTCATGTGTCTCAACTCCCACTAGCTGCAAATGTCTCTTTATAATCTATGCCTTCTTTTCATGAGAAGCCTTGTGCTGTGAATCTTGTCTTGTATCCCACGATGTTTCCATCTACTGCATGATGGAACTACGAACTTCCCTTCATGTATTGATACTGCATCCTAGACATCATTCTTCTTGAACTAGTCTTCCCTTTCTTCTTGGTTACTTATTCATAGATGGAAGGTTCTACATCAATGATGTCGTTGCATTCATCATATTATTCTTCATCTTGAACTATCGTCACTTGTTCTTCGGAAAAAGTCTCATCCTTCTTTTCTTGTAGGTGATTGTACACGATATTTCCTAAAAGTCAAATGTATTAGTTGTATGGTTAGAAACATTTCATAAGGCATATTCATAATGAGAAATTATGTTGCATCAAGATATATGATTATGCAACTATTTTAGCCAATACAACATTCATCCATATCTCACGGAAACTTTGTAGATGCCTTCCATCTCTACCAGGACAACATTGATATTTTTCACTAATCCAATATGTCAACAAAGAGGTTTCATTCTAGATAAGTAGAAATGGACATTTGTATAGCACCATGAGCTACTTACCCATCACATGCATATTAGTAGTATACTGTCATTAACGAAAAAATTCTATAATGCATAATACATCAACTAAATATAAGCAAACGCATAACAAAAACAATAACATGAAATGACAATTGAATACTTATCTTTATTTGTTTCATCGGTAGACTCCTTCTTGAGCCTTCAGCTTCATCATCTTCTTCATTCATAATAGCATCATTTCTCATCCAAATGCTAAGATGGATAAGAGGTTATTCAAGAGTTAAGTTCTTCGTATTCCTCATCGCTTGAGGGATCTTCTTTGGATGGTGAGAGCTTGATGTTCAATTGCTCCCATCTTCTCTTCTCTTATTAAGAGTCGAGCTTCTTCTTCTTCCCAGAGTCTGCTGAAAGTAATCACTTCCTTCTAGCACACATTCCTCGCATGAATGAATCCCATGATCCTAGGATTCCATTCAAGGTGACTATCACCACTTCTTCATATACTACTACAAGTTGTTCTTTGATTTGAGAAACCCTTGTAAAGTATGACTGTATGGTCTCTGCATTCTGGATCTTCACATTCTTCAACTGTTTTCTCAAAGTCATATTTTGATTTATGGTCTTCCCTTCAAATAGTTTGGTCAAGGAATCAAACATCTCTTTTGGTGTCTTTATGGAAGACACTTGTGGTATAAGGTGATCCTTGATTGAATCTATAATGATCTTCTTGGAATTGACCAAGTTCTTCTTATGTAGGGCTTTTAGCCTCATCTCCCTCTGGAACTGGAACCTCTCTACTTATGTAGGTGTCCAATTCATTTTTTTCAGAGAGATCATATACTTCCATGCTTGGAAGTTGTCAACTTCACCAATATTATCATCAAGCTGATGTTTTAGATCAATTTGAAATGAGAACCTCAAATGAAAATAGCAAAAGATTAGATCTTACCGATTTTAGGTGTTAGTCCTGCTTCCGGAGCTAGCTGATCTAGGGTTTTTCAGAGAAACCCTAATTTTCAAAAATTGGAATATTTTAGATATGATTGGATAGATATATAGACATCTTCAAGGTGAGCTATCCAATGTACTCCTTTTCTGAAAACAATGGAGAGAAGCTCCCGGAACTGAAAGCCCTAGTTTTCCAACTTCTTCTACAGAAATTCCTGATATTGTTTCTGCGATATCTCTAAAATTACTACTCCTATGTGTCTAAAACATCGCACTAACATAGTCTCACCTATCCATGTTCCAACACCATATGTTTCATCAGAATTGGTTTCACCAATTGATACTGTTGAGTGTTTTCCCAAGATGACCTATTTCAGGACTGTTCAGCATAGCGAAGTTGCATAGACTTCCATGTGTCACTGTTTCATCTTCAGAGTCTAAAACTTGGACCATAGAAATTAGAGTCCGTGCCCTTTCTAGAAAATATTCATCAATTTCATTTGCACCTTCGTAGCCCGAGATATAGCAATTCTCCCCAGGTGTCCTGTTTAGGGATGAATCCTAGGAGACGCTGGAACCCTTACTTGGAAAAATCATATCTCCTAGAATATAGAATATATCAGGCTAAAACTTGGACAAAGTGTACATAAATATTGTATCGTCGACCTATGAAATTTTTTGGCCCTTGAGACTTCTGAAATCCCGAGATATAGAAAATGTACCAAAACTTATCAATTTTAGTATTTAGGGTTTTTCCAGCCCAAGGTCAAACTAGGGTTTGACTTTCCCGGAGTTACACCCAACAAAAAATATCAACCCAGGTCTCTAAACTTTGATTTTTATGTGGAGATAAATCCTATGCCAAACTCACTCAAAAATTCCTCTTTTGTAAAAAACCCTAATTTCCTGCACCAAAAACTGAAAATGCTCATAATCGAATTCTGCTTCGACAGAAAGATGACCCCTTCAATGGAGAGTCATCCTAGCATAGTTTTTCTGATGGATTGTGGAGAGAGACACAAAAAGTAAGAAGCCCTAGCTTCTGCAACTGCACAATGTCTTCTTCTTAGGTTAGCTCTGATACCATTTTAGATTTTTATCATTAAAGCTAGCATTATCTTAGGATCTTTAACTGAGAGAATAACAAGCACAACAATCAAACACAAGAGACAATAGACACAAAGATTTTCCTAGGGGAAACCATAAAGGAGAAAACCCTGCAACTTCCTCAGAGATAGAATCAACACCAAAAGTAAAACCTGAAAATAGTAAGATGATCTCTCAACAGTAGTAGTCTTTCTCTCTCTTGTCCCAACAAATTCTTCTCTCACTCATGCACCCCAGTGAGTGAGTGTTTGTGTAATAAATACAGAGTCTCACTCTCTATTTATATTCTTTCATTCACTTAACCTTTAACTCTGTTATGTAGGATTGAGTAATCCTAACTCATTTATGTAGGATCGAGTAACCACAACTGGGGTAGTAATGTCTTGACTTACATTAAATCACCTAGCGTCGACTTCTTTAAGAGAGTCTAATAACCCTAGTGCCCCACAACTGTGGGGACTTTAACCCTTGATCAATATGAGGGTTACCCAAAATGACTTTACATGACTTTTTTACATTATTGAATCTCCTGATAGGAACATCGGGGCATGACATGACTCAAATACATTACAGACACTTCCCGTAATAAACATCGGGGTACAATACATAAGATATACAAGTGAATACATTCTGAAGTTACAATTACAACAACATGAATGAATTCATAGGAATCAAGGAGCTCTTTGTAGGACTTCTGTGGAAACCCAATTGCTTCTAGTGTAAATTAGAGAGTAGACAGACTTGAAGCTTTCCTGAGATGGCTCTGATACCATGTCAGAATTAATATGCCACTGATCTTCAAGCAATGAGCACTATTATATTCTTAATTATTTGAATTGAAAAGGAATTAATAATACCCATTAAACAAAAAAAATTCTCACATGAAACATACAATAATTTCTCAGTATAATTATATTATTAACTTCATTGATCCCAGCATTATACAACAGTGTTAGATAAAGGAGAATTCGAATCATGAGAGATAAATTTGAATCTACCAACTCAAGACTAACTACATGTCTAACTAGAAGTGCCTAAATCACTATCAAAGTTCAACATGCTAACTCCATATGTCTAATCTAGTCTCTCAATTAGTTACAATCAATCAAATCAGTCTAACTACAGTGGTAGGTGAGAAGTAGGTGAGAACTGGTGCCTTCCCACATGCAACCATGCATAACCGGCACTAACTGAGCTGGGATATCTAACTGAATCTAAATAAATCATAACTAATCTTGACAAGTCACCAACTTCCAACAACTGAAGGAGGTTGGTGTCGACACTCCCAGTAGAGCCTAAAATGTTGGGATTGGTCTAGGAGGTGCCTAAACTAATGCATGAAGGTGCAATCAGTTCCAGTTAGCCTCTATCAATGTTCTGGACACTCTAGTGACTTTTAATGGTTTCCCCATTAGGCCAAGTGGACCCAATAATAAATAAATGACTCCTAAGTTATCCAAATATAATCTAATAGACAATTTGGAAAAGGGACGATTACAAATCTTAACATTAATTAGATCACTACGCTAGATAACAGTCTATTAGCAACAATAATCAGAAGTAACAACAAAATGAATAATATCTAAGAAAACAATATCAACACACACATACACACTTACAATTAAAGCCACTGGTATGTGCTCAGGGAAGAGGGCCCTTCCTCTATTGAGCAATGCTGGGTCTTCACAAATTAGATCTACAACTCTGGACTATGGAATTTCCAGCATCTATCATCAAAATGGAATCATTACAACAATGTTTGGATCATATTATACATCATATAATTGGTTTCAATTACTCCACTAAAAACCCATGATACATCAAATTGATTACATATTTATACAAAATATCCTTAAGGAGGATGAGGAACTGAATTCCCAACTTGGAATTGTTTTGAACAATCTTCCTAATTTGAAAACCAGCCCCAACTACAAATATGGTAAATTACACAATGAGAGGACTAGTTATATCTCTCAAACCATGGTTATTTTGGCATATTTCCTCATGATTAAATTAATTTAGGTCATTCTACAGAAAACCCATGTCCTAGATTGTAGCAGTTCATCTTCATATGCCCGCAAGTTGCAACAAAAATTAATGTTTTCTTAACTAGCACATGTTTTTGGTTGGAACCATTTGATCATGAGAAGGAGGTTTCCATGTTGGACATGGGAACAGATTGAGATCACACATCCACATAAACAATCCTAGGATTGAAACCATGTTGTGAATTTCCATGTGGTGATGTGATAACATGCCAACTTTGGATGTTGGAACTATAAGTACTACTACAAGAAAATGCTTCATAAACCATCATCAATAAAATAATGCATAATAGTATTTAGTTCATTAAAAATAAAGGAAAATAATCATTATTAACCGCTAAATCATAAATGGGAGTAATATGGTATTTTACGAGCAGTTACATTAAATGGATGGAAAATGAAATGATAAATTATCAATAATAGGAAGAACAGGGATGAAATAGGTGTTAATAAGTGATGAAAATAGAGACAAATTTGTGACCCAACATCTCCCCTAAAATGAAATTGTTGAATGTCCTCATGCAACCCAATAGTTGTATAGCATCCAAATTAGAAGGAATGATTTGACTGTTGCTTTGATTTTACCATGCATAGTGACCAAAAAAACTCTGCTTGTCCGTTTATGATGCTAATGGAATACGATTCTTTTTTCCAAACAATAATTGAAACTTCCTCAAAAAATGGTTGCTGCATTTCTCATGAAAGGAGAATATGAAAGATAAACCATCCTTTGAGGTAACATGCTTATCTTTCATGACAGTAAGAATTCTTTTTCGTGAAGAATCACAACATCAAGTTTGTAAGGACCAAAACATTTATAATAATTATCAAGTGCAAATGAAAACAACTGTAAATAAATGTGCGCATCAGTGAACCATCAAAATCATACCTCTAAATGTATTTTCTATTGTATGGCAACATAGGATTATTTCGTTGTAGGTTCTCATTAAGCAAGAACAATCCCTTTTGTTCCTACTGTTGGTTCTTGTGTGGCAACAACAAATCATTTTATCATGCTTGTACATAGGATATGTTGGAAAGGACCTAACTGAGGTTTTGGGAGTGCATGAAGTGGAATGGTGAGGTGTTATAATCGAATGGGAAAGGATAAGAATATATGAAAAAACATGGCAAGGTGTTCCCCCAAACTGAAATCTTATTATATCTTTAAAAATGAAAAATGGTAAAGAAGTGAAAATGATAATGGAAGGAGCCGATGTTTAATGGAATTCATGATATCTTCCTAAATTCTTAATAAAATAAACTAAAACTCATTCTATTTTACCTCAAGTTTTACATTTGTGAAATATTGGTTGTCATGAATGGACTGATGCTGGAGTAATGTAGGCCAAACTAATGTGCACCTGAGAACTGAAACTAAATGAGGTTGAATCTGGTTAGAAAGATAAATTATGCAAGTTGAACTGTTCGTATCCAAGCCTGAGGTAAATGATGTTAAAGTTGGGAGTCATGCTAGCTGAATATTATTAAATTGAGCACATAGGTCTGTGGATAAACACACAATTCACAAGATAGATCATACAATTTACTCAGCAATTGAATAATGAAATAGTTCAAAAATGGCTAGAAAATGTGAATGCTTTAATTAATAAAAAGTAATTAGATAGTAATTACAATGAAGTACAATGGCTAAATAACCTCATGCAATTTGAATGTTGTGTGAGGAGATTCGAATTCATTTGATTATACTTGACTGAATGGTTAACTGAACTTGTCTAAATCATTATTGGAGGATTGAATGGTTAACTAACATTGTCTAAATCAATATCGGAGTTCATCAGAGTTATAAATCATGACTCAAGTGTTTAATTCAGTGTTAACTAGTCTAACTGACTGAGGTAGGTAAGTAAATACACCTCGCCTGCATGGAGCCATGCAATCCTAGCGCTAACTGAGTAGAGCTGAATGTAGGGGATTATAACTGAATGTAACTGACTCCTAACTGAGCTTGACTAGTTACCAACTCAACTCAGCTCAACTGATGGAGGTTGGTATCGACACTCCTAGTGGCTCCTAATTTGTAGGGATTGATCTAGGAGGCTCCTAAACGGATGCATGCAAGTGAAATCGATGGCAGTATGCCTCAATTAGTGTTCCCCACACTTTAGTAACTAGAACATGTGCCCCAATTAGGCCAAGTGGACCCAATGGTGCTAGTAACTAAAAATAAACTAGAAGGACTCCCTATTTAGACATGACTCCTAATTTAGACATATGACCAAATTGGACAAGGGAGGATTAATAATCCTAAAGCCCCCTCTGAATGCTAAATTGGACAATTTCTGAGCCCTGGTAACTAATACCATAGGTCAAACATTACAACAAGTAAATTAAAGTAACTGCTCAACAAACGGAGCTGGGGAAAAAACCACATGGGGAAAAATACCCCTCTCTAACTAAGCAAATAGATTCAGGATTCAAGCTTGAAAATCTTGAAAATATGTTGCTGTAATATCTGTCATGTAGCAGAGCATCACGCATGATGTTCTATGTACAGGTATCCTGGTGCCTGGCATGTAGACTTCTCCATCTTCTCCCAAAATGATGATGGAAGGAAGGAGGAATGTAACATTTTCCTCTTTCTGGATGAAGAGGTGTATGATAAACTCTATTCTTATGAATGTAGTGAGACTGAGCCCTTTCCATGCAGCATCTTACAGGAAGTCTATTGCATCTATGTGAAGGAGTTAAGATTGCATGACATAGCTTAACGGTATTTCCCTTTTGAGTGTCAAATGGATTTCCATTCATCTTCCTAGCTTCTAGTTTGGAAGTAGGGACTAGATCTAGATCTGAATCACCCTAAATATCAATCTCACAAACTGATGCAGTTGGATATGCAATACTAGTGGAAACTGAAAAAGAAGTAGATGAAATGTTTTTACCTTCCCTTGCAAGTAGCTGCTGAAAGTGCACTAGTTCTGAAAATGGCATGAAGTGTGAGAACTCATATTCCTTGGAGGCATGATTTGCAGCACCCTTCAATATGATGTCCCCAGTAGAGATATGTGTGATATCCACTGAGTCAGGACCAAATATGACTCACTTTGGAGATCCAGATGAGTCATATGGTATACAGAAAACATGTTTGCAACTAGGGAGAGAACATAAAGCACATATTTGAACTTTCCATGTTCAAGCTTGATAGAGCCCTTCCCTTTGGATTGAACTTTATTTTTAATGCCCATCTAAATACTAGGACCATCAAAATACCGCAAGGAATAAAATGATTCTCTGGATGCAACCATGTGATTGGAAGCTCTAGAATCAATGAGGAAGGCATGTTCGATTGAGCAGCTAGCCTTTAGTGCATGGCATGTATCTTCATGTTCTTCAATTTATTCTCTAGGGTCATCCTTAGTTGCACTAGTAGGTACATTAATGTTATGTTTCTTTAGAAGAAGAGCCATCTCATCAATTGTTCTTCTCATACAGGATCTTTCTAGATGAAATCCCCTTCCACGGTAAGAACAAAGTGTACTTCCTTTGCCATTATTCTTGCTTCTCTTCGAACCTGAAGGCTCTTTTGACTACTCTTTCTCTATAGGAGACTCATCCTTTTTCTTCCCTTTATCATTTGCTACCTTAGGTCCTCCTGCAACCAGTGCTTCATCTCAGGAAGATCGAATGATCCCCATTTAGATCAACTTGTCATGCTCTTGAGTGAGAGATTCAATGAAGGATTTAAGAGTAGGCATCTTCTAGGTTGGAGTATAGAGCTTCACATAATGCAATTTTGATACAAATACTAAGTAGTCTGCACCAAGTTTTGAGAGAATGGTAAAGATGAGTTGTTCATCCTCCTTCTCAACCTTGCACAGCTTCAATTGGAACACTAGATTCTTGAATTTTGTGAAGAATTCATTGAGTGTTTCAAAATTAGCTGGATGAAGAGAAATCAGCTCATTATCCAGCTAATAGACCCGTATATCATCCTCCTTATCAAATAAGGAGGCAAGCTTATCCCAAACCTCCTTGGGAGTCTTCAATCCATTGATGTGGAAGAGATGATCTTGATAGATTAAGAGGAACAAGAATCTATATGCTTCATCAAGCCTATTCAAGTACTTCTCTTTGTCAACATTATTAATTAGCTCTTTCTTTGTCTCCATTGTGTGTCTAAAGAGTATTTTGGAGCATAGCTACATCTCCATGTCCTCCTTCCACTAGTGGTAGTTGAAAGGAGTGAGAATGTATATTGGAGGAGCCATTTAGAATGCAAAGGAGAGGAATGCGATACTATAGAAAATGCAGTGAAGGAGAATGAGTTGCTTGTAATGAATATAGTGAAGGATACTGATAAACCTGTAAATCACAGAGTCAAACAAACAAAATAAGGTCGACAGTCTGCACTTTTGGAATTTCCTTCACACCCAGCATAGTTGGTCAAGCAAGCTTGATTAACAATTCCTTAACTTGGGATATTAAGTAGTAAATTATCCACTTATGTGTTAGAATAATCAACCCATATTTTACTGCCTTAGACATTAATTTAATTATTTTTGTCTTATTTGCCTAGTTCATGTGTCCCACCTTATGCAAGTTGTCAATTACCTATCCATAGTGGTCCAACTTGCCTTATTTGACCCATGTAGCACTTGGGAAACCTCAAGGAATCAAATCTACTTTTTTCCTGGCCTCCTAAGCGCCCTTCTACTTTTTATACTTTATTGCCTGCTTTTTCAGTGTTTTAAGGCAAAAGGAAAAGCTAGACTAGGTGAGGTTGACTAGTTTTTTGTCCTACACATCCTCCTCTCTTTTCTCCTTGGAAAAGCATGTATGAGTTGTCATTCCATCACTCTTTATCTTGCCTAAGCCATTTTGCTAATTCGTGAGCTCCATGACAGATTTGGGATCAGCTTTTTACACCTATGGGGGATTTGCTTAATTTTAGTAAGCCTGCTTTATGCTAGATTCGAATTGCTTCTCATGCATTCGAATCCCTGATGTATTTTATTTATACAAAAACCTATTATTTTACAGGGTTGGCTATTGTACACTGAGTTAATACGGTTTAGTGTTCAGCTCCAATTTTAGTCTCTTTTGTGAGTGATTTTGCATGATCAATTGTTAATTGTTGTGAGTAAAATTAATCTATCACTGGGTTCAATTTACACATGGTATAAGAGCCATTGTATATCAATTTATCTCCTTCAAAACTATTTTGCAGGTTCGACATCAGTGACTGGGAGCCTTCTACTGACAGCCAGGACGGATTTTCTAAGCTATGGATCAATCACAGAAAACTATCTTGAATCCCTTCAATTTATTTGAATGGAAAGCAGAGATGGAGATACTGTTGAGAGAGAAAGGCCTCTACAAGGTGACTATGGCAATAGAAGCAGATCCCAATGTAGCTGCAGAGAAGATAAAATGGCACAACAGGAGGGATGAGGCCTATGGTCTCCTGTGTCTGAGTATTTCCAGAGACCTCATTTTCCATCTTGATGGATTGACATCACTGAATGAAGTATGGGAGAAGATTTCTGATCTTTTTGGAAAGACAGATGAGATGAGGGGACATCAAATCAAAAATGAGCTGATTTCTCTGAGTCCAAATAGCTTTGAATCCCTGCAGCTATATTTCTCCAAGTTCAAAGCACTAGTTTTGCAGCTGAAATAGTGTGGGATCGAAAAGAAGGATGATCAGCTCATCCTGGCTATTCTCTCAAAGCTAGGCCCTGACTATTCAGTGTTTGTTTTGACCTTCTATGCCACAAAACTGACAGCTCGAACCTGGAAGATGCCTAGCCTTGCATATTTCATGGAATCTCTCACACAAGAACAGGATAAGCTGGTGATGATGGGCACCATCAAACCATCGAAAGATCAAGCTCTGATTGCTAGAGATTCGAAGGTGGATTCAAAAAGCAAAAAGAAAGCTAAAAATCCACTTGAGAAAAAGAGAGACAAGAAACAGTCTCCAGAGGAGCCACAAGGTTCCAAGAAGAACTACCAGAAGAAGAAAAACAAAGGATAAATGAGCAAGTGCGCATACTGCAATAAGGAAAATCACACTGAAAGCTCTTGTATGAAGAAGAAAATAGACATGCTGACCCAACTCCTGGAGAAGAATGGCATCTCCCTTCCAGACAGCTCAAAGAAGAGAGAAGGAGGATCAAGTTCAGATGACAGAGAGAGAGTTCATGCATTGGTTGCTGGCACATCAAGCTCACCCAGTTTTATCATTGATTCTGGAGCTTCAAGACACATGGTTTTGACCAAGGATGCCTTCTCCTCACTTGACATGTCGAAAGGACCACCTATAGTACTGGGAGATGACTCTCTCACTGAAATTTTGGGCAAAGGGAGGATTGATCTTGATCATGGTTAGTTCAGCAATGTCTTGTATGTGCCTGGTATTGCCTCCAACCTCTTGTCAGTGTACCAGATGACCCACACTGGGTATCCTAAGAAAGTCATATTCTCCCCTGATGAAGTTGAGATCACAGAGATCTCAGGTGGTATAGTCATTGCAAAAGGAGTTGCGAATCGTGCTCAAAAGGTATACATGTTATCACACTTCCTACCCTACTCAAACCCCTCTACTCTTCTGATTCATGCTAATGAGGCTAGAAAGCTTTGGCATGAAATATTTGGCCACATAAATTACAAGTATCTTTCTGATCTTAGTGAAAAATAGATGGTCATAGGGTTTCCCAAGATAAAATTTTCCAAAGGAGTCTGCCAAGGTTGTATCCTAGGAAAACACCCAGAGCACAAATTTGAGAGAGCTAGTCATGAGAGAACCTCTGTACCCCTCGAGCTGATCCACAGTGATGTTTCTGGCCCATTCCCTCATATGTCCATGAGTCAGGCCAAATATGCATTGACTTTCATTGATGACTTTTCCAGGTATTGCTGGGTTTACTTCCTGAAACACAAGTCTGAAGTTTTTGGCCTCTTCAAAGTCTTTAAGGCTTTGGTTGAAAGCCAGTCTTGGAGGAAACTGAAGGTCCTGAGATCTGAAAATGGTGGTGAGTATGTCAAGTCTAATTTTATTAACTATTTTTCATATGAAGGTATTCATATGCAGCATTCTATCCCTTACACACCACAGCAAAATGGTGTTGCTGAGAGGAAGAACAGATCACTGAAGGAGATGGCAACATGCATGATGGAGGCCAAAAATTTGCCACCAAAGTACTGGGCCGAAGCTATCAACTATGCATCCTATATTCAGAATAGGGTGCCTCATAAACAGCTTGATGGTATGACTCCCTTCGAAGCATGGAGTGGGCACAAGCCAGATGTGACCCATTTCAGGATTTTTGGCTCAAAGGCTTGGGCTAGAATTCTAACAGAGAAGAGGAAGGCTTTGCAGCCCCAAAGCCAAGAGTGTCTTTTTGTTGGATAATCTAAATATTCAAAAGGGTACAAACTGATAAATTTGAGCACAAACAAAGCCTTCATCGAAAGGTGTGTTCAGTTTGAAGAAGAACCCCTTGCAGCAGTGGAAGTTGGAGAAGCCTCTTCTCCACCTGAACCTCAAGAAGTAAGTAAAGAGTTTGTTGAACATGCTGATTCTGATTTGTCTGATGGAGCTGAGTTTATTTCAGACCCTAAAATCCCTACAAGTCCAAAATGGGAATCCAAGACACTACATGGAGCAGGAGATCTAGCTGGGGATCCCAATGACCCAAGGAGGACTAGATCTCAATTTGAGAGTGGTCTGTGCATGAAGGATCCTATGTTTGCTGAAAAATTATATTTGATGGTGGAGTCTAATCCTCAAACATATGAATAAGCAACAGGAGATCCAATATGGCAAGCATCCATGAAGGAAGAGTTCATCTCACTCCAGAAGAGCAACACATGGGAGCTAGTGGATCTTCCTCCAGGAAGAAATTTAGTCCAGTGTAAGTGGGTCTATAAGACCAAATTTGCTGCTGATGGTTCACCACTAAAGTACAAGGCCAGATTGGTAGCCAAGGGCTACTCACAGGTTCATGGCATAGATTACAATGAGACCTTTGCCCCAGTGGCAAAGATGGATTCCATCAGGCTAGCCTTAGCCATTGCAGCCTCAAGGCAATGGGAGGTACATCACATGGATGTAAAATGTGCCTTCCTGAATGGAGATATCACTGAAGAGATATATATTTATCAGCCTCAAGGTTTTTCTACTAACCCTTCTCTTGTGTGCAGGTTGAGAAAGTCATTGTATGGGCTAAAGCAAGCCCCCAGGGCTTGGTATTCCAAGATCGATAGCTTCTTGCTATCACTGAATTTTGTTCGGTGCAAATTAGATCCAAATGTCTATTTGAAGTTAATTAATGGCTCATTAATGATCATTGTGTTATATGTTGATGACCTCCTCATTACAAGAAGCTCAAAGGCTGAGATTGCTTCCTTAAAGGGTGCTATGAACCAAGCCTTCTCCATGACAGATTTGGGGCTCTTAAGTCAATTTTTGGGGCTTGAGATTGCTCAAAAAAAAGATGGAATCAAGGTGCACTAGTCCAAATATGCCTTGGACTTTCTGAACAAATTCATAATGAAGGATTGCAAAGCAAGAAAAACTCCTTTCCTTTCAGGAGTGAAGCTGGAAGAAGCTGATTCTTCACCTATGGTAAACAATACACTGTATAGGCAATTGATTGGATGTTTGTTGTATTTGACACATACTAGACCTGATCTTTGTTATGCAGTAAGTGTGGCTTCTATATTCATGGATCAGCCTCAAGAGATCCATTGGAAAGTAGCCAAAATGATCCTTAACTTTGTTCAGGGAACAAGGACACATGGGATCTTCTATAAAGCAAAATCTGATCTTGATTTGATTGGATTTACTGACAGTGATTGGGCAGGTGATAGCACAGATAGAAAGTCCACATCAGGATATGTGTTCATGCTTGCAGAAGGGCCAATCAGCTGGTCAAGCAAGAAACAGAGTGCCATTGCACTCTCATCTACAGAAGCAGAGTACAGAGGAGTTGTTAATGCAGCAACTCAATGTTTATGGTTGAAGGGTTTACTTGGAGAGTGTGGTTTCGAATTAGAGTACTCAACTACCATATACTGTGATAACCAGAGTACCATTCAAATCTGCCAAGATCCAGTTCAGAAGCAAAGAACCAAACACATTGAGATCCATATGCACTACATCAGAGAGCTTGTGCATGATGGAACCATTCACCTACTCTTCTGTTCATCTTCAGAACAAGTAGATGATATCTTCACCAAAGAATTTTGTGAGAAGACCTTCAGCAATCTCAAATCACTGCTAGGAATTTCTGATCATGCTATGAAGCATGAGTGAAGACAAGATTTTCAAATTTTGTTTTACAGTCCATGTTTAAGGGAGGATTTTCTGAAGTTGGTTTTGCCTCTTTCCTTGTTTAAATGGACATGCAGTATGTAAAGGGTGACTAAGCCTTGTTTCTAGGCCCTATAATTTTCTGATATATTACTTATAAGTCAGGCTTAAGGGGGGGTGTTAGAATAATCAACCCATAGTTTACTACCTTAGACATTAATTTAATTATTTTTGTCTTATTTGCCTAGTTCATGTGTCCCACCTTATGCAAGTTGTCAATTACCTATCCATAGTGGTCCAAATTGCCTTATTTGACCCATGCAGTGCTTGGGAAACCTCAAGGAATCAAATCTACTTTATTCCTGGCCTCCTAAGCACCCTTCTTCTTTTTCTGCTTTATTGCCTGCTTTTTCAGTGTTTTAAGGCAAAAGGAAAAGCTAGACTAGGTGAGGTTGACTAGTTTTTTGTCCTACACATCCTCCTCTCTTTTCTCCTTGGAAAAGAATGTATGATTTGTCATTCCATCACTCTTTAGCTTTCCTAAGCCATTTTGCTAATTCATGAGGTCCATGACAGATTTGGGATCAGCTTTTTACACCTATGGGGGATTTGCTTAATTTTAGTAAGCCTCCTTTATGCTAGATTCGAATTGCTCCTCATGCATTCGAATCCCTGATGTATTTTATTTATATAGAAACCTATTATTTTACAGGGTTGTCTATTGTACACTGAGTTGATACAGTTTAGTGTTCAGCTCCAATTTCAGTCTCTTTTGTGAATGATTTTGCATGATCAATTGTTAATTATTGTGAGTAAAATTAATCTATCACTGGGTTCAATTTCCACATTATGGTGCAATACTCAAAGGATCAATTTTGCTCAAATTATTTTTTGATCCAAGTATGGATCTATAGTAGGAGAAGTGCCTTGTCCCATCGAGGCTCTGATACCATATTAAATTGAACACATAGATCTGTGGATCAGCACACAACTCAAAAGATAGATCATACAATTTACTCAGCAATTGAAGAATGAAATAGTGCAAAAATGTCTTGCAACTGTGAATTCTTTCATTAATAAAAAGTAATTAGATAATAATTACAATGAAGTACAATGGCTAAATAGCCTCATGCAATTCGAATCCTATGTGAGGAAATTTGAATTGGTTTGACTATACTTTACTGAATGGTTAACTGACCTTCTCTAAATCATTATCAGAGGACTGAATAGTTAACTAACCTTGTCTAAATCAATATCAAAGTTCATCAAACTTCTAAATCACAACTCAAGTGTCTAATTCAGTGTTAACTAGTCTAATTGACTAAGTTATGTGAGTAAATGCACCTAACCTGCATGCATCCATGCAATACTAGGCCTAACTGAGTAGAACTCAATGTAGGGAATTAGAACTAAATGTAACTAACTCCTAAGTGAGCTTGACTAGTCACCAACTCAACTCAACTGATGGAGGTTGGTATCAGCACTTCTAGTGGATCCTAATTTGTAGGGATTGATTTAGGAGGTTGCATGAACATGCAATCAGTTGTAGTAGGCCTCAATTAGTGTTCCCCACACTTAGTAACTGGAACATGTGCCCTAATTAGGCCAAGTGGACCCATTGGTTCTAGTGACTAAAAATAGACTGTAAGGACTCTCGATTTAGACATGACTCCTAATTTAGACATATGACCAAATTGGACAAGGGAGGATTAATAATCCTAACAAATATGAGATCAAATAAATAAATTTGAACATGATATTTATTAGGAAAAAATGAACACTAAAATACTCAAATATGATGTACTCTAGCGATTTACCTAGGAATTGTTACAAACGAGAAAAAAATGAATGCATGAAAAAATGATGTTGAACTGAATGAAAAAGTATTGTTGAACTACTTAAACAATAGAAATATATAGTCTTCGTCCAATATTTTCTCTTATGTCCAAGTTAATCCATGTGAATGGATTTTCTTGAAGTCGAACATGGAAAAACTTTGTTGGATTACCAATCAATAATGAATATTGTTAACAAACATGAGACAACTCACCAATCATGACAATGATTTTTCAACGTAAAATAGTACAACCTAGAAGGTACGAATGGATGTGTTGAATTTGAGTAGCCTACATGATTTAACAAACAATATACATTGATGTATTCCATTATTCATCAACAAGGAAATATACCATTGATTCATCTAAACTCCAAGGTACTATACATAACTCAAGTATTGTTTCCTAGATAGTGTGCTGAGGTCGATGGGAGAATACCATTGGAAGGTGGACCTTAATGAGTGCGACATCATCTAAAATGAGTACAAAAAAATTGATTGTGAAGAACCATAGTGAAAAATAGAACCAACATGAAACTTGCAAAACTTTATTAGGAACCTTGCCAACAAGTAACCTAGTTTTCAAGCAAAGTTCGCATCTATCTATGCCAGTAAACTAGTTTTTAGAACTAAACTTATTTTTCTCTTTAACATTTTATTCATTTATTTTATTTTTCCACACTCAGTCCTACCCTACCTTACTTGAAAAATGAAATCTATTCAAGTCTAAGAGTACTTCTATTGGAGCCACTTTCGAAGCAAGGTCTCAAGTATGGACATACCCAAATATGAAAAATGTATTTTTATGAATGCCAAGATATGAGAGACCAACTTCCTTTGAAACAATGGTGCCAAGAATTTTTTATGTATGGAATGATGTTGCAAAATGATGAAAAATTGAAAACAATATTCAATATAGTCCTTGTGCCATTTATTTCTCATAGTTGTTACATCATGAATCTATTTAGAAAAATGATCTTCTTGAATGCATAAGAGATGCAAATCTGGTGACAATGATGCTGGAAGTTCTTCATTTTTTGGTTCCAATGCTTGTTCTTCATCAAATATTATGTATGGATTTTTGATCTTGTCTAATTGCTGATGAGGACTAGAAGAAACTCCATCTAAAAATATTGGACATATAATATGTTTAGGCCTTGCATGGACTTGCTGCAACAGTGCACAATATTTTTGCAACATTGTAGGTCACGTAGAATAGGAGGGAAATGTAGGAAAATTTTGCAGTTCAACACTATAAGCATATTGTACTGATTTATTATGATTAGGGTGAGGGGTGTATTGGACAGGAAATTGTGTTCAATACCCAGGATATTTATGAGATGATCAATGTGGTTCGTGTAGAGGATTGGTTTGTCAGGCTAATATTGTAGAAACGGTTTTTGTTATAGCATGAGGGAGAGGGGCCATATGATTAGAAAATAGGCCATTCCACCCTTGTGGATAAGGAAGGTAAGAGTTAAATTGAGGCTGCAACAGCTTCTATGGTGGAGGATTATTCAATGATTGAGTATGAGAGTAAGGAAATGGAGGGATACAGTTTTGAAACACACATGTAGGCCACGATTTCCATGGTTGTTGCAATGAATTTGTTGCAACTCCTAGATCTCTTTGATATGTTGGTTTTATCTTGGGTAAGGAGGTACAACAATCTATGAAATGATTCAAGTCACATATGCCACAAATTGTGATACTATTCAAAGGTCATTCCATTGCAATATGTTTCTTTAGGCACCGAGGGTAAATTGCTCCTTCAAATTTCTCATTCTTTTCCTTCACCTGCAAAACACCTAGTTGTGAATTTAGTGAACCATTGATATCAGCATTAACATTTTCAAATAAATTACTAATTCCAACTCCTAAAACTTCTATTTTTGTAGCATCTTTCAAAAATCTAGAGGAAAGTTATTTAGAATTCTTACCAATATTGGAGTTTCCTCTTGAATAACTCATACATAACTCACAAAAATCATCATATGATTGTTGAAATACATCACCCGTTCCCATCAGATTTAATATTTCTAAATATTCATCTTGGATTCCTTTAAGTAAGAGTGTTTTCCAGGTCTCTTTCCCTGGTTTCCTTTGTTTGGATCTTTGGAGGTTGTATTGAAATCATTCTGTGTAGTCCTCCATACTCTCTTCTTCTCCTTGTGTCATTTTGAAGATGTCTTCATTGACCCTGCGATAATATCAGTACCTTTTCAAGAATATGTGTTTCATGTCTTCCCAAGTTTGTATGCAATTCCCACCGAGGTTCATGAACCACCAAAGAGCTTATTTTTATAGAGTAAGGGAAAACATACTCAAATTTTGATCATTAGTACAATAATATTCTCTACAAATTACTTCAAATTCAAATAAATATACGTCAGGGTCTTCATTTTCCAAACTATGAAAATTTTGTAGAACATGTGGGGGAATTATCTGCGTTAGTGCCACTCCTCCTGAATATCTAATAGGGAATTCAAAGGTAACAACTTTTTCATCTCTATTATCTTCCATGTCTTCGTTAGGCTCTTCATGTGTTATTGTGAGTCTCCTTCTGTGAATTTTCCTATCAACTTGTTAGTAGAATGGGTGGTGCTTACAACACCACTAAATGGATTGATAATATTTACACACCAAAAATTGAGACAAAAATTAAATTAAATCCAAGGAAATAAAATGCACACTCAATGCAAATTCAATCAATTGAAAAGTAATCATGCAACCTAAATGCCCTCAATCTTATCAGGCTTAGCTCGTTTCAGTCTATCGAACAATGTGTAGCTCTTTACTACATCTCACTTCCCTACACCCTAGGACCAGGAACACATATACCATGCTCTACTTTAATAATGCATATACAAAACAATGTCAGATGTAACTTTTGCACCATTGATAACTTACTCGGCAACGACACCAAAATGTTAGGCAATTTAATTGTCTAATTAAATAAACAACTAAAATTCCTAAAACATAAATTGTCAACTCGAAGAAGTCTTTTTATTTTAAAGATATCATGCAAAGTATATGTAGGATTAATTTTCATCCAACACTGTCATCTATTATGCAATAAAAAATAAAGAAAATCAAGCTATTCTTTAAGAAATATGGAATCACACCTTTCAAACCAATTTAAACTTCTGAATTAATTACTCTCTGGTAAAACACCCTACTAAAACTCATGCATAAAATAGAATTTACACTCTATATAAAATTAGAATTACTCTGTACACACCCACACTTTCTCCGGAGACAAGTTTAAAATGATAAAACTAAATTTACACTCACTCATTACAATAGAGTAAGATAACACTTGCAAGTATTCAAATGACAGTATGATTAAAAGACATTGATTTAAAGGACACATTCAAATATTATTGCATTACTAAGATCACTGCATTGGCCAACAATCTATTAGAAACAACAATCATAAGTAACAACAAAATGAATGATAGCTATGGAAACAATATCAACAAATGCATACACACTTACAATTAACACCATCGACATGTGCTCAGGGAAGAGGGCCCTTCCTCCACTGAGAAGATTTGGGTCTCCACAAATTACATCTACAACTCCAAATCTGGGAAAATTATGTGACCCAACAGAAAGGTGTGGATATAATATTAAAAATGGATCTTATTTCTTTAGCTTGACTAGCTTAAAACTGAGATATTGTATGGAGAGGTTTACCCTAGAGAAAAAGAACTTTACTCAATTTCCCATCTTAAAATGTATTATTTCATTGTCTCAATAGTTTTGGGAGAAATAAATAATATAAGGAACAATAAATATGCTCATTACCTTTGTCAATATATTTGAAGGAGCCATAATTTATGACCTCCAAAATATCATTTCTTATTACAATTTCTGCAATTATGTAGTATCTTTTAATATCCATATTGAACTATAAGAATTCTAGACAATAGTAATTGTATTAGATAACAATCACAACAAAATAATTATTTAAGCAATTATGTTATGTATTTTGAGTCAAGTGGTCGTATTCAAATGTAAAATTTAAAATAAACATGATCCCTTCTTCCAATTTTCTAACTAGAGGTAAATTTTCATTTAATTTTGAATACTTTGGGGATAATATAGGGGTCAAGGGGATGTTGGTTTCATGGAATTTCACATTGTACCACACCACTTTTTATTTTTTTATTTTTTTGTTAACTCAAAGATGCTATAGATTTGGCTTATTTATCCTTACATTTGTGGCTTATAATCATGTCATGAGTTCACCTATTTTCGTGTGCTCTAATCCCCTTATTAGCTTAATTATTTTATGGATCCAATTCACCTAGAAGACATTAACTTAATACTCTTTATATGTTCTATGTTACATAGGGAAGATGCCATAAGTAGCATCACATTTACATTCCACACCAATCCTAGTGATTCTTGAATGATACCCTCAAACCATTTTTCTTCCTTGTGTGCCATTATGGGCATTAAGACCTATTTTGTATGTGTCCCCTTCCATGTGATTGGTGTTAATTTCTTGATAGTGTGATAGGTTATTCAATTTCCCTATCCACACTTTCAACTCGGATAAATTCACTATGTCGATGATCCTTCTAACTATTGGGATCTTGATAGGCGTAGTTTAAGCCTCGTCTTGTCTTTCTCATCCTTTACATTCATATTGTAAGGAATTTCATGGTTGCAACTCACTAGTTGGAGCTCACAATTCACATTTTACGGTTGCAGTTGGAGTTCACTGGTTGGATTTCACGGTTCACATTTCACGGTTGGAGCTCATGGGTTGGAGATCAAGGTTTGGAGCTTAGGTTTGGACCAACATGGTGCATTCTACTTTAAGAGGTGTGAGTTGAACCTCAAATTTTTTGTAGAGACTAATAATTTATAATTTTGTTCTCCATATCTACCATCAAGATAAACAAATATTCAAGAGATTAGTGTATCCCACCTATATTACAATGAACTCTTTAAAATCACGATCCAACTCTACATTAATTCCAAAAATTAGTGAAGCATATTGAAGATAAAAATGCCAAGGGATTTAAAATACTTTCTCAAAATGGATCTAATTCGATTTGGAGGCTTGGAAACTCATTCCAAACAAGACAGTGCATTGTAATAATTGTTTGATCAATTTATAAATATTAAATCCATTAAGAAAATGCAAGAAGGGTACTTTTGAACACTAAAGACCCTTAACTAATGACATTTATGCAATGTGCAAGGTTTTGAACTAGAGAAAGGAAAAAATACTATGGTTATGTTTCAATTACAATATTCATACCACCCACTAGGGCTCATTTTCCTTAAGTTAAATGAAAAAGAGTAAATTCCAAAAACATTACCTTGTCATGCAGTTTTGTGAAGAAGTTTGGATTACTATCTAATATTAATATTACTAGTTCCATGGAGTAGAAGTATGGATTGAACCATCTAAAAGGTGAGATATTGAGCAATAAAAAAACTAAATATACATTGAAAATAATTTTGATATAACAAAAGAGTAGTAAAGATACATTAAAATAGTTTTGATATAACAAAAAATACATTCAAACAAAAATTTGTAGTTATATTAAACAAATTAGTTGCATTGAGAGTAGGGATATGCTTTACAAATTCAAATAGGAATGTTCTAGTGTAATGTAAGATGCAAAAAAAGGAAGCTATTAAACATCCCTTTACTTTTAAATTTTACATAAAAATAGTAAACTGAATCTATTAAAAATTTAGAAAAATCAAATTTCTTAAAATACAATTAATCTGAATTTTAATTGTAGAAAAATTTTATCCCTTTAATTTACCTATCTATTAAACCTCTTAGGTATCCAAAGTCATGGATAAAAACAATTAGTTTCATTAAAAGCATAAATTGAAAATTTTGAAGAAAAAACATATCATCTAGATATGTACTTCGATAGTAAAATCCTCCATAAAATCCTTCGGAGAGACCAGTTATTAGAGGAAATTTCAACTCAAAATGGGCCTCCAAAGGAAAATTAATAAAATAATATTTATTAATTTTGTAGGAAGAAAAGAAAAAACCACTTTTTTGTTCATATTTTCGACATATATTCCTGTGTTTTTACTCAAATTTCGATCGAGGGAGATCGTTGGATGCTAAACTCAATTCCGTATCCAACGAGTACCCACTCGGCATAATTTTCATGGGCCCCTATACCCAAAAAACAAGAAATACCTGAAAAAATGTGATGATTATGTCATCATCACATTTTTCAGGTATTTCTTGTTTTTGGGGTAGAGGGGCCCGTCAAAAGTATGCTGAGTGGGTACTCGTTAGATGTAGAATTGGATTCCACATCCAACGAGATCTCCCGATCGAAATTTGAGTAAAAACATAGGGATATATGTCGAAAATACAAACAAAAAAAGTAGCTTTTTTAATGATACCTATCCCCAAATTTATATTAAAAATTGTTTAAGAGGTGCTCCCTTTTATAATTTTAAAGCATTTTGATTGGCTAATACATGATGACATGGAATTTTTATTATTTTTGGAAGGCCCATTTTAAGTTGAAATTTCCTCTAATGGGAGTGTTAAAGTTGAAAGAGATGAAAATTATGTTTGAACTTATTACAATGATACTTTTCTAGGTCTAGATTTTTTATTCACTTCTTCTTATACAATGATAAAATATATGTGACAATATACCTTGAGAGAGAGAAAATATTAAATTCATTGGTCTTGTTGGTCCTATGGGTAAAAGTGGTTGTTTCTCCACGTTTACGGTACAACTTGGTCTTGTGGGTAGGGATATTTCCTTACCATCTTGTTGTGACCCCTTTCATTGAATTATGGTCCTTCATCTTTTACTTGGTCCTAGAGGCCTTATTGTGTTTGGTACCTTGACCGCCTTTGGTATAATGACTTAAAATTATTAATTTTATTTTTTTATTGGTATGTGACCATATGATCTTTGGTACCTTGTTGTAAGTGTACTCAACTTTATTTTATGTTTTATTATGGTAACCACCCTAAAACCTAGGGTTTCCTAAGTGATCCTTCTAGAATATTTTATATCTGTATATATTATGTTCATAACTTCATTCTTGGAGTATCTTGGGATGAAAGTAGTATAGATATGATCTTTGTTGGACACCTAGGGTTATTGTTGTTGTAAAGTGGACTTTTTTGGACCTTTGTTGCTCTCTTCTCCTTGTGGATTGAGTTGTGACCGTATTGTCCCTTCTTGGGCAAAACCTAACTATTAGCGAATATTTTTGCAACCTCTTTAGGCAAGTCATGACTATTGGTGACTGTGTTGTGAAATTCTTAAGCAAGTCATGACTGATTTTGAACCCTCCTGAGTAAGCCATGACTATCATGGTGACTTGCAAGCTAGGTGATGACTGCCTGGATTCTTCCTTTGATCGAGCTATGACTTAAGCTTAGGAGCTCAATGAGGTATTTATACCTTCCATCAAGGATTTTATTGAGAATTCCCTTAGTTATATTAGTTATTGACATCCATAGATAAGAATTATTTCCAAAACTACCTTGACTAATTCCAAGAAACTCCTTCAAGATAACCATCTCCAACAAAAAATACGAAATCGAGATTCTACTTTTTTGTATATTCAGGTCTAGTATTCATAATGATATCCATTTGGTTTTAATAATAAACCAATATATTTTGGACCTTGGTCCAAATCACAAAGGTTCACGGGAAGATGTGCTTTAGCCTGAAATTGGACCTTTTCTTAGCTAGTTCATTAATAAGAATTGTAGATTTTTTCATGTTTATCACCATACATATTTATTTCTAATAAAGGGATAACCTTTCCTTGATTTTTTCCAACTATTTAACTAATCCATGTCTAAATATATTTATTTCATGCACACAACATATGCGGAATAGATACTGAGTTTGAAACCTTTATCCATTTTAATCTCCTTTCCATTTTAGATCTCCTTTACTTTTTCCATTGATGATAATCATGCTTAATCCTTCAACTACTACCAGAAAGAGGAAAGGTGATAAAGGATAACCCTATATAAACATGTGGAACAAGTGTATAATACATAAGAGACCCATTGATCAACATTGTAAAATAAATTGAGGAGAGAAAATCCATAATCCAATTTAGGGTGTCCAAATTCATCCATAATAGAGGTAATCATATGATAAGCATCCAATTTAATATGTCAAATTCCTTTGATAGGTTAATATTTACAATATCTATATATACTTTTTTATTCTTCAAAGAATGTAACCCTTCCTATGCAATACCCAGTGCATCATGAATTTCTCGGTTCAAAAGGAATCCAAACTATTCATAAAAAACTAAACATAACATATTACCTTTCAACATGTTAGCAATGAATTTGTAAATAAGTTTATAAATTAGATTTCACGAAGAGATGGGACTTTACTATTAAAAGGACTTGGCATCTTGTTTCTTAGGTATAAGGGAAATTGAAAGTGTACTTGAGATCCCCTAAGGCCTTGGACTCTTCCACCACTTGAACTAAGTCCACTTGTATAAAATCAAAGAATCTTAAATATAATTTCATAAACAAATCCTTTAGTCGTAGAATATTTCCTTCCTAGAAGGAGAATAAGAAAGATTTAATTTCACCACTAATAACGTATGCATCCAAGTCCTTATTCATTTTCTTGTCTATAAGACTAGAAAATAAACTATTAATTTTCATGGTTTCCCTAATATGTTGGAGTCTTATGGACCTTTAAATAAGGATTTGAAGTGAAATATTCCCACCTTTTCTATGTACTTGAAAGTGTTAACATTTGGTCCTTTAGTGTGGATAATATCCCAACTTGTATATGCTTCCTATGATTATAATATTTGTGAATAATTTAGAATTAATGTCCTCTTATTTTAACCAAACAACTTTGTTCTTTATACTCCATACAATTATCTATTCCTTATCAAACATCTCCTTCTTTATACCCTCCATCCCTTTCAAGGATATATATTCAACATCAAAGAATGTTACATCCTCATAATTCTAACAAAATACATTAATCCATGTTTCCACCTCCTTCAACTCTTTTTGTGATTTAGAGGATAGATATTTGGCCCAACCTTTCATAACTTTCTTGACTTTTTTAATACTATCTACAAATTACTTCATGAAAGAGTCCCTAATTTTAGAATCCACATGAGTCCAATACTTAAGAATGAAATATTTAAAATATTCTTCTGATACCAAACATGATTGAATTTCAAGGGACTTGTAGGTTTCCTTTCCTGTAAGTCTATATTTGATAATATTGGAAGAAGGTTTGATACTCTCCCTGAGCCTAATTTTATTTTTATGCTGTAATTAGATATGAACTCTACCAAAAGGAATGCATAAAGCCTCTTAAAGATTTATTCATTTCCTCTTTCGCATTTATATGGTGAAGATATCCTTGGATGATTGCTTGCATTTGAATATTCATTTATTGGTGGGATTAATTTTCTGATAGCTTAATTATGATCAATACGTAAGTGTATTCATGTTTGTTACCATGATTTATATCATTATGACCAAGATAATTCGAGGAAGTTTGTCTCTTGTTTTTTATGAGGAAATAATTGAAGAATTACATGGAGCAATGAAAGGATTTCTGAAGCACAATTGTTTGGGTATAAGTACTTTTGTTTTCTCATTTTTGTAGTTAGCTATGCTATATATAACTTATTGATTATGGATATTATATTGGTATCTTCTATAGACTCTGTTAGTGAACTAACCTTAGTCATTATGGATTATTCCCTCTAACAATCAATGACTTAGAAACCAGATATAAAAAAAANCTTAAAAATATTTTTCATGCTTGTGAACATAACTACACCCTATGAAGAGTTTTGAAAAATATCATTCAGTGATTCTTATAGATTTAATTTAGCAATCTTGAAAGGGAAGGGCTGCAATATTAATCGAAGAGATAATTTGTGTCGTGATTTTGAAATGCTTATTATATGGTTCTCTAGAGGGTTGATGTGATGGGTTGTAGTGTAATATTTAAACTTCATTCTGATTCATTTCCTAAGAACACCCACAAAGAATATGTCACATGCTTTTTCGGTGAAAGTTTTAGAATTATTTCTAGTGAATATTTGTGAAGGTTTCTGCAGTCCTTTGGGAAAAATTTGTGATGATTTTACACCAATATTTGTTGTGACACATTGGATTTTTTCTGTAGGGAATATATATGAAATTTGCATAGAGAAAAATTGGGGTGTGTTGACAAAATGAATAATAGCTATGAAAACAATATCAACACACGCATACACACTTACAATTAACGCCCCCAACATATTCTCAAGGAAGAGAGACCTTCCTCTACTGAGCAAAGTTGGGTCTCCACAAATTAGATCTACAACTCCAGATTATGAAATTGATAGCATATATTATCAAAATGAAATCATTACAACAAAGTTTGGATCAGATTCTACATCATATAATTCATTTCACTTACTCCTCTACCAACCCCTTGATACATAAAATTGATTACATATTTATACAAAATCTCGTTGAGGAGGATGAGGAACTGAATTCCCAACTTGGAATTTATTTGAAAAATTTTCGTAATTTGAAAACCTGTTGCAACTACAAATCTAGGAAATTGCACAACTAGAGGACCATGTATATATCTCAAACCATTTTTTTGGGGGATATTTCTTCGTGATTCAAGTAATTGAGGCCACTCTACATAAAACCCATGTCCATATTGTAGAGGTTCATCTTCATCTATCACTTTAAGTTGCAACACAAATTAAAGTGTTCTTATCTGACATGTGTTTTTGGTTGGGATTGTTTGACCATGAACTGGAGGTTGCCATGTTAGACTTGGGAACAAATTGAGATCACAAATCCACATAATCAATCCTAGGAATGAAACCATGTTGTGAATTTCCATGTGTTGATGTGATAACATGCCAACTTTTGATGTTGGAACCATAAGTGTTGCTACAAGAAAATGATTCATAAACCGTCATCAGTAAAATAATGCATAATAGTCTTTATTTCATTAAAAATAAAGGAAAATAATCGTTATTAACCACTAAATCATAAATGAGATTAATATGGTATTTTACGAGTAGTTACAACAAATGGATGGAAAATGGAATGATAAATTATCAATAATAGGGAAAAAAAGGGATGGAATAGGTCTCGATAAATGATGAAAATAGAGACAAATTTGTGACCCAACATCTCCCCCAAACTGAAATTGTTGCATGTCCTCATGCAACCCAACAGTTGTGTAGCATCCAAATTATAAGGACTCATTTGAATGGTTCTTTCATTTTACCATGCATAGTGATAAAAACCACTCTATGTGTCCACTGATGATGCTAATGGAATATGATTTTTTTTCCAAACAATACTTGAAACTTTTTCAAAGAATGGTTGTTTCATTTCTCATGAAATGACAATCTGAAAACATATCATCACTAGCAAATTATGAGCACAACCAGTGATGATTTCTCAATATAAGGTCATCCATATCATATTATCAACTTTATTTTTTTTTTTCATAGCCATCATACCTTCAAAATTATCCCTCAAGTAATTTCTAGCAATTCTGATGGAGTTTCAACAAAGTATGGTGGAGTAACAACAATTTTGAAAATTCTAGTTTGTATGCAAACCATAAATGAGATGAAGAATATTTTTGGTAATGTAATAATTCACCTTTTAATACATATTCCTACCAAAATTTATATCAACCCAATGCACCAATAACAAGATATCTTGTTGCTCAAAATCCTAGTTGAAACTCTTTTAAGACATTGTTCAAACAATGTTGAAAAAATTGAATTTATCTCAAAGTACAAAATGGTTAAGGATCAAATTTTCCATGCAAGTTATTATTGTTCTAGTACATATCCTTACTAAATTTGGGAAAGACATAGTTCACAGATTTCAAGAAAATAGCAAATAGGTGACTGTTGGCAAATTTCTGCACGTGTTTCAACAATTGTTTCAGCAAACTTCCTGAACCAATTTCTCACAAATTACATACTAGGTTTGGATGAAATTTTGAAATAAATATTTTATTATTCTAATGCATGTCCACACCAAAAATCAAAGATACCCACATCTTGGATTTCGATAAAAATGCAAATTGGTTGTAGGTGATGATGGCCATTTTCACGAAAACCGTGTAACATTTTTATCTGAAAATTGGTGAGTATATTCCACTTACCACAATTCTTCTTCTCACCAAAAATCAAATCCATACGATGCATGAATATCGAGATATATGAAAAATGGTTGTAGGTGATTATGGTAATTTTATTAAAAAGTGTGCATTGGATTAAGTTGAAACTTACCAGGTTTGTTCATCTTGATATTATGCACTTCCTGTCCAAACATAATGAGAATCCAGTTCATGGTTTGTGAGATATACTCAAATCAAATTATGCACTTTTGTAGTTTTCAAAACTTCCATATCAATGCTCCAATTCATGGACTATAGAATCCCTTGTTTCCTCCCCTAGAGGGATTTTTTACCTACCCTCGGGTAAAACAAGAGATGCACATAGGGAGAAAAATAGACAACTCATAAAATATGGAAATTTCATTGTGTTTTCTCTAGCCCCACTTGAAATGATTATGAATTATTATTTGCTAAATTTTTTAAATATGAGGCCAAGCATTCCACAATAATAAAACTCAATTCAACATTCCTATTAACCTCCCCATGAATTCACAAATTACCAATGATATTCATGTGCATCATGTTTCCCAGTTAATGCAATCAACCTACACACCATGAATTTTTCCTTTGCCAACATGAATTGCACTTAACATAATTGAAATAAGAGTTGTGGGTGAAAGATGCACAAACAATTATTCTTTCCAAATAGTTCCAAGAATGTGTGAATAAATAGTTTCAATTCCATGGAGTGCAAAAAAATCCATTCTCCCCGAAACTCAATGGTTTCCCTATCCTTGGAGAAAAAAATTATTAATATAAAGAAGCAGGACAAAAACAAAGAGATGACCTGTAAGTTGCAATGATGTCAACCACCTAGTTTGTTTGCTACTATCATGGAGTTCATATTTATGCCATGGACATGTTTTGATGTATTTTGAGAATACTTTTTATCCATGCTCATCATTCCTTCCATGTACCCATCCTTTTATTTTGCAAGCCTGATTGTTAGAGATTTGTTACATGTTTCTAACCAGTTGTTCAAATGATCCAAATCAAGCTTTTGAGAACAATTTCAAAATCCATATTTATGAAGGAAAAACAAATCAACTAAGAAATAAATCTCATAACCAACATGAATTTGTTTTCATAAGAGGGAGGGACTTTGTATGAGATATTTGCCTCAACAAAAATGATTTGTTGTTGCCACCCAAGAACTAGTAGTAGGAACACAAGGAATTATTGTTGCTTCATGAAAACCTAAAACGGAAGAATCCTATGCTTCCATACAATAGAGAATACACTCAGAGGTATGAGTTTGATGGTTCACTGATGCATACATTTATTTACAACTGTTGTCATTTGCACTTCATAATGATTATAAATGCTTGGTACTTACAAACTTGATGTTGTGATTCTTCATGAAAAATAATTATTAATGTCATGAAATATAAACCATCCTTTGAGGTACCATGGTTATCTTTCTTGACATTAAGACTTAATTTTCATCAAGAAAGACAACATCAAGCTTGTAAGGACCAAATAATTTATAATCAATATGAAGTCCACATGACAATAGTTGTAAATAAATGTATGCATTAGTGAACCACCAAACTCATACCTCTGAATGTATTCTTTATTGTATGGAAACATAGGCTTCTTCCGTTGTAGGTTCTCATTAAGCAAGAACAATGCTGTGTGTTACTACTGTTGGTTCTTGTGTGGTAGCAACAAATCATTTTCTCATGCTTGTACATAGGATATGTTGGAAAGGAATTGAATTAGGTTTTGGGAGTGCATGAAGTGTAATGGTGGGGTGTTAGAATCGAATGGGAAAGGATTGGAATATATGAAAAAACATGGAAAGGTGTTCTCCCAAATTGAAATATTCTTATATCTTTAAAAATGAAAAATGGTAAATAAGTGAAAATGATAATGGAAGGCACTAATGCTTAATGGATTTCGTGATATTTTCCTAAATTATTAATAAAATAAAATAAAACTCATGCTATTTTACCTCAAGTTTTTCCTTTGTGAAATATTGGTTGTCATGAATAAATTGATGCTGGAGAAATGTAGGCCAAACTAATTTGCACGTGAGCATGGAAACTATATGAGGTTGAATCTGGTTTGAAAGATAAATTATGAAAGTTGAATTGTATGTATGCAAGGATGAGGTAAATGATGTTGAAGTTGGGGGTCATACTAGTTGAATATGAGATCAAATAAATAAATTTGAAGATGATCTTTATGAGGAAAAATGGAACAATGAATTCCTCAAATATGATGTACTATAGCAGTGTATCTTGGAATTATTACTACTGAGAAAACAATGAATGCATGAAAAAATGATGAACTGAATGAAAAAGTACTGTTGAACTCCTTGAACAATAGAAACATATAGTCTTGTTCCAATATCCACTATTATATACAAGTTAATCCACGAGAATGGATGTTCTTGAATTTGATCATGGAAAAACTATGTTGGATTACCAATCAATAATGAAAATTGTTAACCAATGCGAGACGAGTCACAAATGATGAAAATGATTTGTCAAGGTAAAATAGTACAATATAGAGGGTACGAATGGATGTGTTGAAGTTTAGTCACCTGCAGGATCTGAAAAACAACAAACATTGTTGTATTACTTTATTTATCAACAAGGAAATCTACCATTGATTCATGTAAACTCCAAGGTACTATACATAACTCAAGTCTTGTTTCCCAGATAGTGTGCTAAGGTTGATGGGACAAGACCATTGGAATGTGGAAATTAATGAGCTCCACATCATCCAATATGAGTACAAAACAAATGATTGTGAAGAACCATAGTGAAAAATAGAACCAACGTGAAACTTGCAGAACTTTACTGGGAACCTTGCCAACCAGTAACTTATTTTTAAGCAAAGTTCGCGTCCATATACACCAGTAAACTATTTTTCACAACTGAGCATATTTTTATATTTAATGTTTTATTGATTTATTTTATTTTTCCACACAATCCTACCCTACCTTACTTGAAAAATAAAATATCTTCAACTATAAGAGTACTTCTAGTGGAGGCACTTTCGAAGCAAGGTCTCAAGTATGCACATATCCAAATCTGAAAAATGTATCTTTATAAATGCCAAGATATGAGAGACCAACTTCCCTTGAAATGATGGTGCCAAGAATTGTTGAAGTATGGAATGATGTTGAATACTAATGACATATTGAAAACAAACTTCAATATAGTCCTTGTGCCATTGATTTCTCATAGTTGCTACATCATGAATATCTTTAGAAAACTGATCTTCTTGAATGCATAAGAGATGCAAATTTGGTGACAATTATGTTGGAAGTTCTTCAATTTTTTGTTCCAATCCTTGTTCTTCATTATATATTATGTATGGCTTGTTCATATTGTATGCTTCATGATGAGGACTAGAAGAAACTTCATCTGCAAATCTTGGACCTATAATCTATTTAGGCCTTGTATAGACTTGCTACAACAGTGCACAATCTTTTTCCAGCAATGTAGGTGAGGTAGAACACGCATGAAATGTAAGAAAATTTTGCAGTTCAGCACTGTAATTATACTGTACTTCTTTATTATGGTTAAGGTGGGGGGTGTATTGGACATGATATTGTGTTGGATACCAAGGAGCTTTATGAGAAGATAGATGTGGTTGGTGTAGAGGATTGGTTTGTGAGGATGATCTTGTAAGACAGATTTGTGTTATATCATGAGAGAGAGGGGCCATATTATTATAAAATAGGTCATTCCACCCTTATGGATAAGGTATGTAAGAGTTAAATTGAGGCTACAACAACTGCCATAGTGGAGAATTATTCAATGATTGAGTATGAGAGTAATGAAATGGAGGGATAGAGTTTTGAAACATACATGTAGGCCATGGTTTCCATCGTTGTTTCAATGATTTTGTTGCAACTCCTAGATATATTTGATATGTTGTTTTTGTCTTGGGTAAGGAGGGAAAACAATCTGTGAAATGATTCATGTCACATGTGCCACAAATTGTGAGACTATCCAAAGGAAAGCCCATTGCAATATGTTTCTTTAGGCACCGAGGGAAAATTGTTCCTTCAAATTCCTCATTATTTTCCTTAACTTATAAAACACCCAATTGGGAATTTAGTGAACTATTGATATCAGCATTAAAATTTTCAAATAAATGACTGATTTGAGCTCCTAAAATTTCTATTTTCTAACATATTTCAAAAATCTAGAGGAAAGTTCTTTACAATTCTTACCAATATTGGAGTTTCCTATTAAATACCTCATACATAAGGCACAAACATCATCATATGATTGCTAAAATACATCACATGTTCCCATCATATTTAAGATTTCTAAATATTCATCTTGGATTCCTTTAAGTAGGAGTGTTTTCAACGTCTCTTTCCCCAGTTTCCTTTGTTTGAATCTTTGAATGTTGTATTGAAAGCATTCCATGTAGTCCTCCAGACTCTCTTATTCTCCTTGTGTCATTTCGAAGATGTATTCATTGACCCTACAAAAATATTAGTACCTTTTCAAGAATATATGTTTCATGTCTTCCCAAGTTTGTATGCAATTCCCACCGGGGCTCATGAACCACCGGAGAGATGCTCTTTTCATATTAAGGTAAAACATACTCAATTTTGGATCATTAGTACAATAATATCCTCTACAAATTACTTCAAATTCAAATAAAAATACGTCAAGGTCTTCATTTTCCAAACCGTGAAAATTTTGCAGAACATTTAGGGAATTGTTTGTGTTAGTGCCACTCCTCTTGAATCTCTACTAGGGAATTCAAAGGTAATAATTTCTTCATATTTCTTACCTTACATATCTTTTTTGGTCTCTTCATGTGGTATTATGAGGATCCTTCTTCGAATGTTACTATCAACTTGTTAGTAGAATGGGTGCAGCTTACAACACCACTGAGGGGAATGATAAGATTTACACACCAAAAACTGAGAATAAAATTAAATAAAATCCAAGGAAATAAAATCCACACTCAAGGAAAATTCAATCAATTGAAAAGTAATCATACAGCCTTAATTCCCTGACTCTTATGAGGTGGATCTCATTTCAGTCTGTCGAACGATGCGTAGCTCTTCACTATGTCTTACTGCCTTGCACCATAGGATAAAGAACACATCTACCATACTCTACTTTAATCATGCATATACAAAACAATTCCATATGTACTTTGCACCATTGGTAACTTCTCTGGAAACGACACCAAAATGTTGGGCAATTTAATTGTCTAATTAAATGAAGAGTTGAAATTCCCAAAACATATTTTGTCAACCCGATGAAGTCTATTTATTTCAAATATATCACACAAAGTATATGAAGGATTAATTTCCATATAACACTATCATCTATTATGCAATCCAAAATAACGTAAATCAATCCATTCTTTAAGAAATATTGAATCACACCTTTCAAACCAATTTAAACTACTGAATTAATTACTCTCTACTAAAACAGACTACTTAAACTCATGCATAATAGAATTTACACTCTATATAGTATTAGAACCCCTCCATACACACCCACACTTCCTTTGTAGAAAAGATTAAAATAATAAAACTAAATTTACACTCACACATTGAAATAGAATAAAATTACACTTGCACGTATTCAAATGTCTATATGATTAAAAGATATTGATTTAGAGAACACATTCAAATCTTATAGCATTACTCAGATCACTGTGCTGGGAAACAATCTATTAGCAACGATAATCATAAGTAATAAAAAAATGAATAATAGCTATGAAAAAAATATCAACACATGTATACACACTTACAATTATAAACACCAACATGTGCTCATGGAAGAGGGCCCTTCCTCCACTAAGTGGAGCTAGGTCTCCACGAATTAGATCTACAACTCCAGCGTATGAAATTGCTAGCATGTGTTATAAAAATGAAATCATTACAACAAAGTTTGGATCGATTTCTACATCGTATAATTGGTTTCACTTAATCCATTACCAATCCCTGATACATCAAATTGATTACATGTTTATACAAAATATCGTTAAGGAGGATGAGGAACTGAATTCCCAACTTGGAATTTGTTTGAACAATTTCACCAATTTGAAAACCGAATGCAGCTGCGAATCTAGGAAATTACATACTTAGAGGACCAACTGTATCTCTCAAATCGTGGTCGTTTTGGGATATTTCCTTGATGTCATTCTACACAAAACTCATGTCCCATATTTTCGAGGTTCGTCTTCAGCTGCCCACAAATTGCAACGCAAATTAATGTGTTCTTATCTGACACGTGTTTTTGGTTGGGACCGTTTAATCATGAGCTGAAGGTTTCCATGTTGGACTTGGGAATGAATTGAGATCACAAATCCACATAATCAATCCAAGGAGTGAAACTATGTTGTGAATTTCCATGTGGTGATATGATAATATGCCAACTTTGGATGTTGGAACCATAAGTGTTGCTATAAGAAAATGCTTCATAAACTGTCATGAGTAAAATCATGCATAATAGTATTTCGTTCATTAAAAATAGAGGAAAACAATAATTATTAACAACTAAAGAATAAATGGGAGTAATAAGGTATTTTAAGAGCAATTACAACAAATGGATGAAAAATGGAATGATAAATGAGCAATAATAGGAAGATCAGTGATGAAATATGTGTCGATAACTAATGAAAGTAGGGACAAATATGTGACCCAACAAAAGGGTGGGGAGATAATCTTAAAAAATGGATCCTATTTCTTTATCTTGACTAGCTTAAACCTGAGATATTGTATGGAGAGGTTTATCCAAGAGAAAAAGAACTTTACTCAATTTCCCATCTTAAAATATAATATTTAATTGTCTCAATAGTTTTGAGAAAAATAAAAAATATAAGGGAAAATAAATATTCCCATTACCTTTGTCAATATATTTGAAGGAGTTAGAATTTATGACCTCTAAAATATCACTTCTTATTACAAATTCTGCAATTATGTAGTATCTGTTAAAATCCATATTGAACAGTAAGAATTCTACATAATAGTAATTGTATTAGACAACAATCACAACAAAATGATTATTTAATCAATTATGTTATGTATTTTGATTCAAGTGGTCATACTAAAATGTAAAATGTAAAATTAACATGACCCCTTCTTCCCAATTTTCTAACTAGAGGTAAATTTTCATTCAATTTTGAATACTTTGGGGATAATATAGGAGTCAAGTGGATGTTGGTTTTATGGAATTTCACATTGTACCACACCACTTTTTTTTTTAACTCAAAGATTCTATGGATTTGGATTAGTTATCCTTACATTTGTGGGTTATAAGCATGTCATGAGTTAACCTATTATGTGTGCTCTAATCCCCTTATTAGATTATTTTTTTATGGATCTAATTCACCTAGATGACATTAACTTAATACTCTTTCTATTCTCTATGTTGCATAGGGTAGATGCCATAAGTAGCATCACATTTACATTCCACACTAATCCTAGTGATTCTTGCATGAAACACTCAAACCCTTTTTCTTCCTAATATTCCATTGTGGGCCTTAAGACTTGTTTTGCATGTGTCCCCTTCCATGTGATTGGTGTTAGTTGGTTGATAGAGTTATAGGGTCTTCAATTTACCCATCCACACTTTCAACTTGGATAAATTCACTATGTGAACGATCCTTCTAACTATTGGGATCTTGATAGGCGCAGTTTAACCCTTTTTTGGTCTTTCTGGTCCTTTACATTCATATTGTAAGGCATTTCATGGTTTCAACTCACTAGTTGGAGCTCATGGTTCACAGTTCATGGTCACAGTTACAACTCACTGGTTGAATTTCATGGTTCACATTTCACGGTTGGAGCTCATGGTTTGAAGCTCGGGTTTGGACCAACATGGTGCATTCTACTTTAATAGGTGTGAGTTGAATCTCAACATTTTTTGCAAAGAGTAATAACCTATAATTTGTTCTCTAGCTCTAGCATCAAAATAAACAAATATTCAAGAAAATAATGTATCTCAGCTATATTATAATGAACTCTTTAATATTGTGATACAACTCTACATTAATTCCAAAACTTAGTGAGGCATATTGAAGATAAAAACTCCAATGGATTTATAATCCTTTCGCAAAATGGATCGAATTGGATTTGGAGGCTTGGAATCTCATTCCAAACAAGCCCATGCATTGTAATAATTGTTTCATCAATTTATAAATCTTAAATCCATCGAGAAAATGCAAGTAGGGTACTTTTGAACACTTAAGACCCTTAACTAGTGACATTTGTGCAATGTGCAAGGTTTTGAAGTAGAGAAATAAAAAATCCTATGGTTATGTTTCAATTACAATATACGTACCACCCAAGAGGGCTCATTTTACTTAAGTTGAATGAAAATGAGTAAATGCCAAAAACATGTAGTTTTGTGAAGAAGTTTGGATTATTATCTAATATTAATATTATTAGTGCCATGGAGTACAATTATGGCATGAACCCTCTAAAAGGTGAGATATTGACCAATAAAAAACTCAAGAGACATGGCAAATAATTTTGATATAACAAAAAAAAAACACTAAAGATCTATCAAAATAGTTTTTATATAACAAAAAAGAAAATTGAAACAAAAATTTGTAGTTATATTAAGCAAATTAGTTGCATTGAGAGTAGGGATATTCTTTACCAATTAATATAGGAATTTTGTAGTGTAATGTAATATGCAAAAAAAAAAAAAACTATTAAATATCCCTTAACTTTTAAATTTTACATAAAAAATAGTAAACCGAATCTATTAAACATTTTAAAATATCAAATTTCTTAAAATATAAATAATCTAAATTTTAACTGTAGAAAAAATTTAGCCCTTTAATTTACCTATCTATTGAACCTCTTAAGTATCCAAACTCATGTATAAAAACAATTAGTTTCATTAAAAGCCTAAATTGAAAATTTTGAAGAAAAAACATTTCATCTAGATATGTACTTTGATAGTAAAATCCTTCACAGAGACCAGTGGAGTGTTAAATTTGAAAGAGATGAAAATTATGTTTGAATTTATTTCAACAACACTTTTCTAGATCTAGCTTTGTTATTTACTTATTCTTATACAATGATGATAAAAATATATGTGACAATATACCTTCAGAGAGAGAAAATATTAAAGTCATTGGTCTTGTTGGCCCTATGGGTAAAAGGGGTTGTTTCTCCACCTTTAAGGTACACCTTGGTATTATGGGTATGGATATTTCCTTACCACCTTGTTGTGACCCCTTTGATTGACTTATGGTCCTTCATCTTCTACTTGATCCTCATGCCCTTATTGTCCGTGGTACCTTGACCACCTTTGGTATAATGACTTCAACTTATTAATTTTGTTGTTTTATTGGTATGTGACCATATAACCTTTAGTACCCTATTGTAAGTGTACTGAATTTTATTTTATGTTTTACTATAGTAACCACCTTATAACCTAGGGTTTCCTAAATGACTCTCCTAGAAGAATTTCTAACTTTATATATTATGTTCATAACTTCATTCTTGGAGTATCTCAAGATGAAAGAAGTATAGATCTTGTATTTGTTGGACACCTAAGGTTATTGTTTTTGTAAAGTGGACATTTTTTTACCTTTTTTTTCTCTCTTCTCCTTGTGAACTAAGTTGTGACCGTACTGTCCCTTCTTTGGAAGAACCTGACTGTTAATGACTATTTTGTGACCTCTTTGGTCAGGTCATTACTATTGGTCACTGTCTTGTGAAATTATTAAGCAGTTCGTGACTGATTTTGAAACCTCCTGAGTAAGTCGTGACCGTTTTGGTGACTTGCAAGATGGGTTGTGACTTCCTGGAGTCTTCCTTGACTAAGGAATGACTTAATCTTAAGAGCTCAATGAGGTATTTATACCTTCCATCAATTATTTTATTAAGAATTCCCTCAGGTACATTAGCTATTGAAATCCATACATAGGAATTATTTCCAAAACTACCTTGTCTAATTCCAAGCAACCTCTTCAAGATAACCATCTCCAACAAAAGATACAAATTCTAGTTTCTAATTTTTGTATAGCCAGGTCTAGTGTTCATAATCATAGCCATTTGGTTTTAATAATAAACCAATATATTTTGCACCTTGGTCCAAATAAAAAAGGTTCATGGGAAGATGTGCTTTAGCCTAAAATTGGACCTTTTCTCAGCTAGTTCATTAATAAGAATTGTGGATTTATTCATGTTTATCACCATACCTATTTCTTTCTAATAAAGGGATAAACTTTCCTTGATTTTTCCATCTATTTTACTAATCCATGCCTAAATATCTTGATGTCATGCACACAACAATATATGAGAAATAGATACTGTGTTTGAAACCTTTATCCATTTTAATCTCCTTTCCCTTTTAGACCTCCTTTACTTTTTCCATTGATGATCGTCATGATTAATCCTTCAACTAATAGAATAAATATGAAAGGTGATAAATGATAACCCTGTGTAAACCCTTGGAATAAGTTTATAATACATAAGAGACTTATTGATCAACATTGTAAAATATATTCAGGAGAGGAAATCCATAATCCAATTTAGGGTGTCCATATTCATCCCTATTAGAAGAAGTAATCATATGATAAACATCCAATTTAATAAGTCAAAATCATTTGATAGGTTAATATTTACAATATCTATATATATTTTTTTATTCTTGAAAGAATGTAATCCTTCCCATGCAATACCCACTACATCTTGAAATCGTCGGTTTAAAAGGAACCCAAACTATTCATAAAAAACTACACATAACATAATACATTTTAAGATGTTAGAAATGACTTTGGAAATACGTTTATAAATTATATTTTATGAAGAGATAGGACTTTACTATTAAAAGGACTTGGGATCTTGTTTCTTAGGTATAAGGGCAATGAAAGAGGACTTGAGATCCCCAAAGGCACTGGACTCTTCCACCACTTGAACTAAGTCCGCTTCAAGAAAATCAAAGAATCCTAAATATAATTTCATAGACAAATCCTTTGGTCCTAGAATATTTCCTTCCTTAAAGGAGAATAAGAAAGACTTAATTTCACCACTAATAACTTATGCATCCAAGTCCTTATTCATTTTCTTGTCTATAAGAATGGAAAATAAATTATTACTTTTCATGGTTTCCCTAATATGTTGGCCACTTACAAATATCTAAATAGGGATTTGAAGTGCAATATTCCCACCTTTGCTATGTCCTTGAAAGTGTTAACATTTGATCCTTGACTGTGGAGAATCTCCCAACTTGTATATGGTTCCTGTGATTATAAAAATTGTGAATAATTTAGAATTATTGTCCTCTTCTTTTGTCCAAAGAGATTTGTTCTTTATACTCCAAAAAATGATCTCTTCCTTATCAAACATGTCCTTGTTTATACTGTTGATGTATTGGTAACTTCGAAATATATTCACTTGTATATCTTATGTCTTGTACCCCAATGTTTATTCCAGGAAGTGTCTGTAATTTATTTGAGTCATGTCATGCCCTGATGTTCCTATCGGGAGATTCAATAATGTAAATAAGTCATGTCAAGTCATTATGGGTAAACCTCCTATTGTTCAAGGGTTAAAGTCCCCACAGTTTCGGGGCCCTAGGATTATTAGACTCTCCTAGAGAAGTCAGCCCTAGTGAGTTATTTTCAAGTTGGGAATTAGTATAAATAGAGAGTGATCCTCTCTATTTATCACACACTCACTCACACTCAGTTGTAGCGCATAGCTGAGAGAGAAGAAGTTGTTGGGGCTAGAAAGAAAGAGGCTACTACTGTTGGGAGATCATCTTATTGTTTTGGGGTTTTACTTTTGATGTTGATTCTATCTCTAAGGAAGTTGGGGGTTTTCTCCATTTATGGTTTCCCCAAGGAAAAACATTGTGTTCATTGTCTCTTGTGTTTGATTGTTGTGCTTGTTATTCTCTCAGTTAAAGATCCTAATATAATGCTAGTTTAAATGATAAAAATCTAGCATGGTATCAGAGCTAACCTAAGAAGAAGACACTATGTAGCTGTGGCAACTAGGGCTTCATAGTTTTTGGATCTCTCTCCACATATTTTCAGCAAAAGAAGGTTGGGATGAATCTCCTCCCTAGGGCGCATCTTTCTGTCGAAGAAGAATCTGATTTTGAGTTTTTTTTAAATTTGGACTCGACACTGCTGCAGGAAATTAGGGCCTTTCACAGAAGTGGAATTTTTGAGTGAGCCCAGGCCTGTATTGATCTCCTCCTCAAAATCAAAGTTTAGAGATATGTTGATGTAATTGTAACTTCAGAATGTATTTCACTTGTATTTCTATTGTAACCCGATGTTTATTCTGGGATGTTATCATGTTATGCCATGCCCTGATGTTTCGATCGGGAGAATCAATAATATAAACAAGTCATGTCAAGTCATTGTGGGTAACCCTCCAATTGTCTAAGGGTTAAATTCCCTGCAGTTTCAGGGCACTAGGGTTATTGGAATCTCCTAGTAGAGGTCGGCCCTAGTGGGGTTTTAATCATGCCAGGATTAGTATAAATAGAGAGTTGGACTCTCTATTTAGTACACATCACTTACACACTCAAGTGTAGCGCATAGTTGAGGAAGGAGAAGACACTGGGGCTAGTGAAGAAGAAGGTTACTACTATCAGGAGTGCATCTTACTGTTTTATGGTTTTACCTTTGTGCTAATTCTATCTCCGAGGAAGTTGTGGGGTTTTCTCCATTTATGGTTTCCCTGAGGAAAAACATTGTGTTCATTGTCTCTTGTGTTTGATTGCTATACTTGTTGTTCTCTCAATTAAAGATCCTAACATAATGCTAGCTTGAATGTTGAAAAACTAACATGGTATCAAAGCTAACCTGAGAAGAAGACACTGTGCAGCTGCGGGAACTAGGGCTTCCTAATTTGTGGATATCTCTCCACATATTTTCAGCAAAAGTAAGGTGGAATAACTCTCCTCCTTAGGGCGCATCTTTCTGTCGAAGCAGAATCCAATTCTGAGGTTTTTCAGATTTGGACCTGTCACTACTGCCGAAAATTAGGGCTTTTCATAGAGGAGGAATTTTTCAGTGAGCCCATGCCTGGATTGATCTCCTCCCCAAAATTGAATTTAGGGATAAATTTCAAGGCATTTGGTTGGACAGAACTCTAGAAAAGCAAAACCCTAATTTGCTCCTGAACCAGCTCTACAGGATTTCAGCTTAAGTTTCAGATCTGACATCTTGACCTAGTAAGATCTAAAATCTTTTGTATTTCCATTTGAGGTTCTCAGTTAATATGTCAAATCATACCAAGCTTGATGAAAATCTTGAGGGAGTTGATAACTTCCGAGCTTGCAAGTATAGGATCTCCTTGGTCCTGGAAGAGAATGAGTTAGACTCCTACATCCATGAGGAGGTTCCAATTCCAGAGGGAGATGAAGCTACGGCCTTGCGTAAGAAGAAGTTGATTATGGAAAAGAGAATCATTGTTGATTCTATCAAGGATCATCTCATACCACAGGTATCCTCCCTAAAGACACCTAAATATATGTTTGATGCCCTAACCAAATTGTTTGAAGGGAAGAACATAAACCGGAAGATGATTCTGAGAAACCAGCTGAAGAATGTGAAGATTCAGAATGTAGAAACAATCCAGTCTTACTTCACAAGAGTTTCTCATATCAAGGAACAACTAGAAGCTGTTGATGAAGAAGTGGAAAATGCAGATATTGTGATGACTACTTTGAATGGCCTCCCTAGGTCATGGGATTCTTTCATCCAAGGAATATGTGCTAGAAAGAAGTTATTCAAGCTCATTAGACTATGGAAAGAGTGTTCTCAAGAAGAATCCTGAATAGCAGCTTGAGAATAGAATATGGGAAGTGAATATCAGGCTCTCTTGGTACACTCCAAGTCTCACTCTAAGACATCCAAAAGAAGATCTCATTTCCAGAGAGGTAAGTCCTATCACAAAAAGGATTTATCTAGAGTCATATGTTATACATGTGATGAAGAAGGACATTATGCAAAGAATTGTCCTAAGAAACCAAAGCCAACAAAGAAGAGAAACAAAAGAAGACATCATGCTCATACTGCAGAGGATGATGAACCATCCAAGAAGAGAACCAGATATGAAACTGAAGATTCTTCAAGCGAGGATGAATATGTTTTGATTTCTGCTCTCACTGGAAACATTATTCATGGAAGTGATGATTGGCTCATCGACAGTGTGGCTTCCAAACATTGACAGGATTCAAGGAATCCTTTGTAAGACTATCAGAACATGAATCACCTCACAAGGTAAAGCTAGGAGATGACTACCAATATCCAATAAAAGGTAGTGGGGAATATTCCTATAAGCTAGACTCTGGAAAGTCTCTAACAATGAAGGAAGTATTGTTTTTGCCAAGACTCAAGAAGAACCTCCTATCCATATCAGCATTAGATGCAAAAGGAGTGCAGGTTGCATTCATAGATGGTAAAGTCATCATGTGGCCAAAATCAAACACTATTGATGATGTGGTGGTGATTGGAGAACAAGAAGGAGGATTCTACAAATTGAAGGGCCATCCAGAACAAGCCTTGGTCCATGACACAGTAGAGCCAAGTGAACTTTGGCATAGAAGCCTTGCACATGTGCATTACAGAGCACTACTGATTGCAAGCAAATATGTTGAAGGTCTTCCAGAAATCCAAGCAAAACATGATGGGGTCTACAAAACAGCGAGAGCAAAGAAAAAGGAATCTTGGAAATCATCCACTTCGATGTATGCAGTCCTATGTCATCAAACTCACTAAGCGGGTATGCATATTATGTTTCTTTTATTGATGATTTTTCTAGGAATACATGGGTTTACTTCATGAAGAACAAAGACAAAGTATTTAGCAAGTTCAAGGAATTCAAAGCCTTGATCGAGAACCATACTGAAAAGAAGATCAATATTTTTCGATTAGATAATGGCGAAGAATTCACTTCAAATGAATTCAAAGAGCTATGCAAAGAATCAGGGATTAAGAGGGAGTTGTCCACTCCTTATAATCCATAGAAAAATGGAATTGCAGAAAGGAAGAATAGAACTATCATGAAAGCTGTAAGAGAAATGCTTCATGATCAATACCTTCCTATGCACCTTTGGGTGGAATCTGCTCGAACAATGGTGTATGTACAGAACCGTACTCCACATAGAGTACTTGAGAACAAGACTCCTGAAGAATTTTTCTCTAGCAAGAAAACAGAAGTCAGCCATCTCAAAATATCCAGCTGTCCAGTGTACATTCACATTCCAAAAGAAAAGAGGACTAAATTAGATCCTTCAGGAAAGAAGCTTATATTTGTGGGATACTCTGAAAGCTCAAAGGCTAACAGAATATACTTCCCAGGATTCAAGAAGATTGACATCAGTAGGGATGTGACATTCGATGAAGATACAGCACACAACAAATCCAGAAAGAAACATGCTAAAGAATCCGAAGAAGCAGAAACACCCAGAGTTCATGATACAACCATGAACGAAGAAGCTCAAGAAGAAGATCGAGAATTTGAAGAACCACAAATACTTGTAGATCCACCTCTGGAGAAGAATCCTCATAAGAGGAAACCTGCTTGGGTATGAGAACTTATCCAAGGTGCAGAAAGATATGGGACTCCAGAAGAGAATCACAGAGAAAGAAAGAGGACCAAATCCTACTCCGGGTATGTAGCTTTACTATGTGATTTCATTGACAAAGAACCTTCCAGTTATGAAGAAGCAGCAGAATGGAAACAATGGAAGGATGCTATGATCAAAGAATACCAATTGATCATGAAGAATGATGTTTGGGATGTTGTCCCAAGACCAAAAGGGAAGTCAGTTGTAACTTCCAAATGGATCTACAAAATTAAGCATGCTGCAGATGGTAGCATTGAAAAATATAAGGCAAGATTTGTGGCTCGGGATTTCTCTTAGAAATAAGGAATAGATTATGAAGAAACCTTTGCACCTGTAGCTAGATACGCTTCCATCAAAACAGTACTTGCTCTAGGTATAGTAATGAAATGGAAGATACACTAGATGGATGTGAAGACTGCTTTCTTGAATGGTGTAGTAGAAGAGGAAGTATATGTGGAATAGCCACTAGGTTTTGAGACACATTATAGGGAGTCTCATGTGTGCAGATTGAAGAAATCCTTGTACGGCTTGAAATAGGAACCTAGGACATGGTACAGTAGAATTGATAGCTTTCTATCCAGTTTGGGCTTTACCAAAAATAAAGCAGATTCCAACCTTTACTACAAGGTTGAAGATGGCAACCCAGTGATACTTCTAGTATATGTAGATGATCTATTTGTGACAAGTATGGATGGGTTGATTGTTGATATAAAGAGAAAGCTTGATGCTCAGTTCGAGATGAAGGATTTGGGTATGATGCATTATTTTCTAGGTATGGAGATGTGCCAGAGTACAGATGGAGTCTTCCTTGGATAAGGGAAGTATGCAGTAGAGATCCTAAAGAGGTTTGGGATGATGGACTACAAAGCTATGGCCACACCTATGGCATCGAACCTAAATCTATTGAGTGATGCTTCATCATACTTAGTTGATGCTATGATGTATCATCAGATGATTGGGTCCTTGATGTACTTGATGAACACGAGACTAGACATTTGCTTTGTTGTGAAAACCTTGAACCAGTTCTTGATAGATCTGAGAAATGTTCACTTGATTGCTGCAAAGCATATTCTGAGGTACCTGAGGGGTATAGTTGATTATGGGCTTAAGTACGATGTGACTCAGAAGATTAACCTGGAGGGTTATGTTGATTCATATTGGGCAGGCAGTGCCATCGACAGGAAGAGCACTTCAGGGTGTTGCTTCAGTATGGGATCAGGCGTGATCTCTTGGTTTAGCAGGAAGCAATCTTGTGTGGCACTGAGTACAGCTGAAGCAAAGTATGTCATAGCTTGTTCAGCTAGTTGTCAGGTAGTATGGTTATGAAATCTATTGTCCAATTTATTTGATCTCCAGATGGATGCTACTTGTATAAATTGTGAGAACTAGAGTTGCATGAAGTTTTCAGAGAATCCAGTGTTCCATGACAAGTCGAAGCACATCGAGATCAAGTATCACTATATCACGGATATGGTGCAGAGGGGAGCAATGAAGCTCCAGTATGTTGCAATAGAGGAACAGATAGCTGATGTGTTGACAAAGCCATTGGCTAGGGTGAAGTTCGAGTACTTCAGGGAGAAGCTTGGTGTTCTCCAGATAGAGGTTTCCTCCAAGGGAAAGTGATGAGTCCCATAGCCATTCTGACGAGCAGTTCAGATATAAGGGCTAAGCCATTCTGTCATGGTGAGAGGATTCATTCCTTCCTTGACAGATATGAGTACTGAGATTCATATCCATTCTAATGAGTAGGTCAAATATAAGGGTTGATCCATTCTGTTCATGGCTAATGGATTAAGTTCCTCCCATGTCAGATATAATGGCTACCACCATTCTGACGAGTAGGTCAGATGTAAGGGAAGTTTCATTATGTTCATGGCTAAAGGATTAATTTCCTCCCATGACAGATGTGAGAGCTGGCCATTCTGACAAGTAGGTCAGATGTAAGGGCTACCACCATTCTGACAAGTAGGTCAGACGTAAGGGTAGTGCTATTCTGTTCATGGTTAAAGGATTAAGTTCCTCCCATGACAGATGTGAGAGCTATCCATTTTGATGAGTAGGTCAGATGTAAGGGATACCACCATTCTGATGAGTAGGTCAGATGTAAGGGCAGTGCCATTCTATTCATGGCTAAAGGATTAAGTTCCTCCCATGACAGATGTGAGAGCTGGCCATTCTGACGAGTAGGTCAAATGTAAGGGCTACCACCATTCTGATGAGTAGGTCAGATGTAAGGGCAGTGCCATTCTGTTCATGGCTAAAGGATTATGTTCCTCCCATGACAGATGTGAGAGCTAGCCATTCTGGCGAGTAGGTTAGATGTAAGGGCTACCGCCATTCTGATGAGTAGGTAAGATGTAAGGGCAGTGCCATTCTGTTCATGGCTAAAGGATTAAGTTCCTCCCATGACATATGTGAGAGCTGGCCATTCTGACGAGTATGTTAGATGTAAGGGCTACCACCATTCTGAAGAGCAGGTAAGATGTAAGGGCAGTGCCATTCTTCCATGGCTAAAGGATTAGGTTCCTTCCATGTCAGATGTGAGTGCTGGCCATTTTGACGAGTAGGTTAGATGTAAGGGCTACCGCCATTCTGACGAGTAGGTCAGATATAAGGGCTACCAAAGACCTACGAGGAGGTAGGCATACACCCATCATGAAAGAAGGCTGGCTCTGTAGAACTTCCTGTGATGAGAAGAATCATGAGATAGCAAATATGATGATGACTAGACAAGATCTAGATCAAGCTATAATCCAGATCCAGGTATGATGACTCCAAGAGATCCAGATCGAGTGATGATCCAGATCCAGTAGTGATGATCCAGATCGAGTGATGATCCAGATCCAGATCGAGTGATGATCGAGATACAATCCAGTGATGATGATCCAGATCTAATGATGATCCAGATCCAATGATGATGATCCAATGACGATGTTCTAGATCGAGTATGATCCAGTGACGATGATCTAGATTGAGTGATGATCCAGATCCAAATGAAAGATTACTTGAAGACGAAGAAGACTTGAAGATGCAAATGACGAGATGATCCAGTTGATACAGAGAAGAAGACTAGTGATGAAAATTGTGTCGAGAGAATACCTTCCTAGTTAAGAGGGAGTGTTGATGTAATTGTAACTTCAGAATGTATTTCACTTGTATTTCTATTGTAACCCGATGTTTATTTCAGGATGTTATCATGTTATGCAATGCCTCAATGTTTCTATCAGGAGAATCAATAATATAAACAAGTCATGTCAATTCATTATGGGTAACCCTCCAATTGTCTAAGGGTTAAAGTCCTCGCAGTTCTGGGGCACTAGGGTTATTATACTTTCCTAGTAGAGGTCGTCCCTAGTAGGGTTTTAGTCATGGTGGGATTAGTATAAATAGAGAGTTGGACTCTCTATTTAGTACACATCACTTACACACTCAAGTGTAGTGCATAGTTGAGGAAGGAGAAGACACTGGGGCTAGTAAAGAAGAAGGTTACTATTTTCAGGAGTGCATCTTACTGTTTTGTGGTTTTACCTTTATGTTGATTCTATCTCTGAGGAAGTTGCGGGGTTTTCTCCATTTATGGTTTCCCCGAGGAAAAACATTGTGTTCATTGTCTCTTGTGTTTGATTGTTGTACTTGTTGTTCTCTCAGTTAAAGATCCTAACATAATGCTAGCTTGAATGTTGAAAAGCATTTGGTTGGACAGAACTTCAGAAAATCCAAACCCTAATATGCTCCTGAACCAGCACTGCAGAAATTCAGCTCCAGATCCAGATCTGGCATCTTGACCTGGTAAGATCTAAATATTTTGTATTTCCATTTGAGTTTCTCAGTTAAGATGTATCATCATACCAAGCTTTATGAAAATCTTGAGGGAGCTGATAACTTCAGATCCTAGAAGTATAGGATCCCCCTGGTCCTAGAAGAAAATGAGTTGGACTCGTATATCAATGAGGAGGTTCCAGTTCCATTGGGAGATGAGGCTAAGGCCTTACACAAGAAGAAGTTGGTTATGTCTAAGAGGATTATTGTTGATTCAATCAAGGATCACTTCATACCACAGGTGTCCTCCCTAAAGACACCTAAAGCTATGTTTGATTCCCTAACCAAACTGTTTGAAGGGAAGAACATAAATAGGAAGATGACTCTAAGAAACCAACTAAAGAATGTAAACATCTAGAATGCAGAGACCATCCATTCTTACTTTACAAGGGTCTCTCAGATTAAGGAACAACTGGAAGTAGTAGATGAAGAAGTGGAGAATGTAGAGATTGTGATGACCACCCTGAATGGTCTACCTAAGGCATGGGACTCTTTCATTCAAGGGATCTATTCCAAAAAGAAGCTAGTCAAGTTCAACAGAGTATGGGAAGAATTCTCTCAAGAAGAAGCTTGGATAGTAGCTTGAGAAGAAAAGATGGGAAGTGAAGATCAAGCTCTCACAACCCACACTAAGAAAACTAGAAGGGACCATTATTACTCCAAAGGTAATATTTCACACTCTAGAAGAGATCTATCTACTATTAGATGTTACACATGTGATGAGAAAGGTCACATATCCAAATACTTCCCTAACAAAAGGAACTCAAAGAAGAAAAGTGGAAACAAGAGAAGACATCATGCTAATGCTGCAGAGGATGATGAACTTTTCACAAAGAGAATCAGACAAGGAAGTGATAATTCTTCAAGTGATGAAGAATATGTGATGATCTCCACTCTCATGAGAACTATCTCACATGGAATCAATAATTGGCTTATAGACAGTGGTGCTTCCAAACATATGACGGGATTCAAATAATCATTTACAAAACTATCTGAACATGAGTCACCTCACAAGGTGAAACTTGGGGATGACTACCAGTATCCAATAAAAGGTAGTGGTGAATCCTCCTATAACCTAGACTCTAGAAAGTCTATGAAAATGAAAAATGTATTGTTTGTTCTAGGACTAAAGAAGAACCTCCTCTCGATATCTACATTGGATGCAAAAGGAATGAGGGTTTCTTTTGTAGATGGCCAAGTTCTTATGTGGCCAAAGGGAAAGACTTTTGACGATGCAATAGTGATTAGGGAACAAGAAGGAGGTCTATACAAATTGAAGGACCAACCAAAACAAGCTTTGGTTCATGACTCAGTAGAACCAAATGAACTTTGGCATAGAAGGCTTTCACATGTGCATTACAGGGGACTACCCCTTGCAAGCAAAGCTGTTGAAGGTATTCCAAAAATGCATACAAAACATGATGGTGTTTGCAAAGGATGTGCAAAAGGAAAGAACATAAAGAAGACATTTCCAAGTAGCGAGAGCAAGGCAAAAGGAATATTGGAAATCATCCACTACGATGTATGCGGTCCAATGTCATCCAGTTCATTAAGTGGGCATGTATACTATGTTTCTTTCTTTGAGGATTTTTCTAGGAAGACATGGATATACTTTATGAAGAACAAAGATGAAGTATTCAGGAAGTTCAAATAATTCAAAGCCTTGATTGAGAACCACACAAAAAATAAGATAAAAAAAATTTGATCAGATAATGGCGAAGAATTCACATCGAATGAATTCAAAGGCTTATGCAAAGATTCAGGGATTAAGAGGGAGCTAACCACTCCATATAATCCACAACAGAGCAGAGTTGCAGAAAGGAAGAATAAAACGATCATGGAAGCTGCAAGGGCCATGCTTCATGATCAATATCTTCCCATGCATCTATGGGCAGAAGCTGCAAGAAGTGTGGTGTATGCACAGAACCGTACTCCACACAGAGTACTTGAGAGTAAGACACCTGAAGAAGTCTTTTTCGGCAAGAAACCAAAATTCAGCCATCTTAGAATATTCAGTTGTCCAGTGTACATACACATTCTGAAATAAAAGAGGAAAAAGTTAGATCCTTTAGGAAGGAAAGGTATATTTGTGGGATACTTTGAAAGCTCAAAAGCTTACAGAATATACTTCCCAGGATTCAAGAAGATCAACATCAGCAGGGATGTGACTTTTGATGAAGACTCAGCTTACAACAAATCCAGAAAGAGACCTGCTGAAGAACCTGAAGAAACAGAAGCACCCAGAATTCATGACACAATGATGAATGAAGAATATCAAGAAGAAGATCGAGACATAGAAGAACCTCAAGAACATATAGAACCACCTCAGGAGAATAATCCTCACAAGAGGAAACCTTCTTGGGTACGAGAAGTTATCCAAGGTGCAGAATGATATGGGGCTCCAGAAGAATCACACCGAGAAAGGAAAAGAACCAGGTCATGTTCCAGTTATGTGGCCTTATTATGCGATTTCATTGATAAATAACCTTCCAACTATGGAGAAGTGACAGAAAATAAAGAATGGAAGGATTCTATGATCGAAGAGTACCAATTGATCATGAAAAATGATGTTTGGGATGTTGTCCCAAGACCTGAGGGGAAGTCTGTAGTGACTTCCAAATGGATCTCCAAGATCAAACATGTTGCAGATGGAAGCATAGAAAAATATAAAGAAATATTCATGGCTAGTGGCTTCTCCTAGAAATAAGGAATAGATTATGAAGAAACTTTTGTAGTTGTAGCCAGATACACTTCCATCAAATCAGTACTTGCTTTGGCTACAGTGATGAAATGGAAGATACACTAGATGGATGTCAAGACTTCTTTCTTGAATGGTGTAGTATAAGAGGAAGTGTATGTGGAGCAACCACTCAGCTTTGAGACACATGACAGAGAATCTCATGTGTGTAGATTGAATAAATTTATGTATAGTTTCAAACAGGTACCCAGGACATGGTACGACAGAATTGGCAGCTTTCTATCCAGTTTGGTCTTTACCAAGAATAAAACAGATTCCAACCTTTACTACAAGGTTGAAAATGGAAACCCAATGATGCTTCTACTATATGTAGATGATTTGTTTGTAATAGGTATGGATGGGTTGATTGCTAATAGGAACAGAAGGCTTGCTACCGAGTTCAGAATTAAGGACTTGGGTATGATGCATTATTTTCTAGGCATGGAGGTGTGGCAGAATGCAGATGGAATCTTCCTCGGATAAGGGAAGTATGCAATAGAGATCCTGAAGAGATTTGGGATGATGGATTGCAATGCCTTAACCACGCCTATGGCATCGAACCTAAATCTATTGAGTGATGCTTCATCTAAGACAGTTGATGCCACTGATGTATCATTAGATGATTGGGTCCTTGATGTACCTGACAAATACAAGACCAGATATTTGCTTTGCTATGAACACCTCGAGCCAGTTCTTGATAGATCTGAGACATGTTCACTTGATTGCTACAAAGCATATTCTGAGGTACCTGAAGGGTATAGTTGATTATGGGCGCAAGTATAAGACTAATCAGAAGATTAACCTGGAGGGTTATGTTGATTTAGATTGGGCAGGTAGTGCCATCGATAGGAAGAGCACTTCAAGGTGTTGCTTCAATATGGGATCAAGTGTGATCTCTTGGTTTAGCAGGAAGCAATCCTGTGTGGCAATGAGTACAACTAAAGCAGAGTATGTCATAGATTATTCAGCTAGTTGTGAGGAAGTATGGCTGAGGAAGCTACTGTATGATTTATTTGATCTCCAGCTAGATGCTACTTGTATATATTGTGACAACCAGAGTTGTGTGAAGTTGTTGGAGAAATAGATGTTCCATGACAAGTCAAAGCATATCGAGATCAAGTATCACTATATCAAGGATATTGTGCAGAGAGGAGCAGTGAAACTCTAGTATGTTGTGACGAATGAAAATATAGCTGATGTGTTGACCAAGCCATTGGCTAGGGTGAAGTTTGAGTGCTTCAGGGAGAAGCTTGTTCTTCTCCAGATCAAGATTCCTCCCAAGAGGAAGTGATGTGTCCATGCTGAGCCCTTCTGACATGGTGAGAGGATTGGTTCCTTCCATGGTCAGATGTAAGTGCTGTGCCCTTCTAACATGGTGAGAGGATTGGTTCCTTCCATGGTCAGATGTAAGTGCTATGCCCTTCCAACATGGTGAGAGGATTGGTTCCTTCCATGGTCAGATGCAAGAGCTGTGACATGGTGAGAGGATTGGTTCCTTCCATTGTCAGATGCATGTGATAGATACCACATCTAGCATGAAAAAGTGATAGCTCGTGAAGACACATCTAGTATGAAAAAGGACTAGCTCTGTGTAGATCCCACATCCAGCATGAAAAAGGGTTGGCTCTGTGAAGACACATATAGTATGAAAAAGGACTAGCTCTGTGTAGATCCCACATCCAGCATGAAAAAGGGGTGGCTCTGTGAAGACACATCTAGTATGAAAAAGGACTAGCTTTGTGTAGATCCCACATCTAGTATGAAAAAGGACTATCTCTGTGAAGACTCATCCAGTATGAAAAAGGACTGGCTCTGTGTAGATCCCACATCCAGTATGAAAAAGGACTAGCTCTGTGAAGACTCATCCAGTATGAAAAAGGACTGGCTCTGTGTAGATCCCACATCTAGTATAAAAAAGGACTAGCTCTGTGAAGACTCATCTAGTATGAAAAAGGACTGGCTCTGTGTAGATCCCACATCTAGTATGAAAAACGACTAGCTTTGTGAAGACTCATCTAGTATAAAAAAGGGCTGGCTCTATGTAGATGCCACATCTAGTATGAAAAATGACTAGCTCTATGATGATACATCCAGTATGAAAAAGGACTAGCTCTGTAGATGTACATCCAGCATGAAAAAGGGATGGCTCTATAGAACTTCCTATGACGAGAAGAATCAAGAGATATCACCCGTGATGATGACCCAGTGATGATCCAGATCGAGTGATGATGATCCATATCGAGTGATGATAATCCAACAGAGATGATCCAACAGTGATGATCCAAATCAAGATGAAGATGACTTGAAGATGAAGATGACTTGAAGATGAATATGGATTGAAGATAAAGAAGACAAGAACTCATTTATGATCCATATGATACAGAGAAGAAGACCCATGCTGATAACTTGTGTCGAGAGAATACCTTCCTAGTTAAGAGGGGGTGTTGATATATTTGTAACTTCGGGATGCATTCACTTGTATATCTTATGTCTTGTACCCCGATGTTTATTCTAGGAAGTGTCTGTAATGTATTTGAGTCATGTCATGCCCCGATGTTCCTATCGGGAGATTCAATAATGTAAGCAAGTCATGTCAAGTCATTATGGGTAACCCTCCTATTGTTCAAGGGTTAAAGTCCCTGCAGTTTCGGGGCCCTAGGGTTATTAGACTCTCCTAGAGAATTCGGCCCTAGTGAGTTATTGTCAAGTCAGGAATTAGTATAAATAGAGAGTGAACCTCTCTATTTATCACACACTCACTCACACTCAGTTGTAGCACATAGCTGAGAGAGAAGAAGTTGCTAGAGCTAGAAAGAAAGAGGCTACTGTTGTCTAGAGATCATCTTATTGTTTTGGAGTATTAATTTTGGTGCTGGTTCTATCTCTGAGGAAGTTGTGGGGTTTTCTCCATTTATGGTTTCCCCGAGGAAAAACATTGTGCTCATTGTCTCTTGTGTTTGATTGTTGTGCTTATTATTCTCTCAGTTAAATATCCTAATATAATGCTAGTTTAAATGATAAAAACCTAACATACACCCTCCATCCCTTTCAAGGACAGAAATTCAACATCAGAGAATGTTACATCCTCATAGTGATAACAAAATACATTAATATGTACTTCCACATCCTTCAACTCCTTTTCTGATTTAGACAATAGATCTTTTGCCCAATCTTTCATAACTTTCTTGAATTTTTTGATACTGCCTACAAATTACTTCACGGAAGAGTCCCTAATTTGAGAACCCACGTGAATCCAATAATTAAGAATTAAATATTTAAAATATTCTTCTAATACCAAACATGATTGAATTTCAAGGGACTTGTATGTTTCCTTTCCTCTAAGTCTATATTTGATAATATTGGAAGATGGTTTGATGCTCTCCCTGAGATTAATTTTAATTTTATATAGTGATCAGATATGAACTCTACCAAAAGGAACCTATAAATCCTCTTAAATATTTCTTCATTGCCTCTTTTCGCCTTTATATGGTGAAGATCTCCTTGGATTCTTACATGCCTTTGAATATTCATTTATTGGTGGAATTAATTTTCTGATAGGTTAATTATGATCAATACGTAAGTCTATTCATGTTTGTTGCCATGATTTATATCATTATTACCAAGAGAATTCAAGGAATTTTGTTTCTTGTTTCTTGTGTGGAAATAATTGAAGAATTACATGGAGCGATGAAAGGATTTCTGAAGCACAACCGTCTGGGTATAGGTGCTTTTGTTTCCTCATTTTCGTAGTTAGTTATGCTATATATAACTTATCGATTATGGAGATTATATTGGTATCTTCTATAGACTCTGTTAGTGACCTAACCTTAGTCATTATGGATTATTCTCTCTAACAATAAATGACTTGGAAACAAGGTGTAGAAAAAAATAAAATTTTGAAATGAGTTGTGGCCATGAAAATAAATATTCAAACTTTGAAATGAGTTGTGGTCATGAAAACAAATATTCAAATTTTGAAATGAGTTGTGGTGACAAGCATTTTGGTCTCATATTACAATTTAAATTATGGTTTTTTACCTCCAACATGGCTTTCAAATATACTATGTATATTGCTTACAAGTATTTTTCATACTTGTGAACATAACTACACCCTATGGAGATTTTTGAAAAATATCATTCGACGATTCTTAGATCTTTAACTCGACAATCTTTAAAGGGAAGGGTTGTAATATTAATCTAAGAGATAACTTGTGTGGTGATTTTGAAAGGATTAAGATATGGTGCTATGGAGGGTTGATGTGAAAGTATGAACATAACTACACCCTATGGAGATTTTTGAAAAATATCATTCGACGATTCTTAGATCTTTAACTCGACAATCTTTAAAGGGAAGGGTTGTAATATTAATCTAAGAGATAACTTGTGTGGTGATTTTGAAAGGATTAAGATATGGTGCTATGGAGGGTTGATGTGATTCTCTGTAGTGTAATATTTAAACTTCATTCCAATGCATTTCCTAAGAACTTTCACAAAGAATATGTCACATACTTTTTCGATGAAACTTTTATAATTGTTTCTAGTGATTCTTTGTGAAGGTTGTTGCAGTCCTATGGGAAAATATTTCGATGAGTTTACACCAATATTTGTGGTGACACATTGGATTATTTCTCTAGTGAATATATATGAAATTTACATAGAGAAAAATTGGGGTGTATTGACGACTCAACACATTGTCCTCTTGTTCTTCAATAACCTTACAAGTTGTCTTGTGAAATATCCATCTTTTATTTCATCTTCTTTTGTGGTCTTGATACATTACATTTAGCTTCTCTTATTTGTTATTTAGTATGTATTTATTTAATTCTTCTCCTTGGCACACACAACTCTTTTATTTGTTGACCCACTTCTTTTGACATTGATTTGATACCAAATGGCTATAGTCCATAATGACTTACAATCATTCATTAGTACAAAAAGCACTATATAACAATCTTAAATAAGAAAACACACTTAGAAATATACTAAAACCATAATACAATCACACAGGTGATAATCTACTTATACTCATTAATGATCACATTACATAAGTACATGTTACAAATATATTATGCACTCATTTCTTAACTTGGTTCTTGATCAACTTATTAATCACTGTAATACCCTACTCCATTGGTTGATTGAGTTTAATGGCTACAACCCTTTTTATTCTTTACTAGTTAGTTATGTAGCTTCTCACAAAATATTTACCTTATTTCCCATTGCTTCATCTCCCCCTTTGATTGATCATATCCATGTATGATTTTTTGCTTTCCTCATCTTTGTTATTTTCCACTATTCTTCTTAATTGATGTTCTTTCCATGTTTAAGCCAGGTGAAGCATGTGTAGGACACATGAAGACGTCTCTTAAGTGATTTTTAGGAAACATGGTTGAAATATATTAAGCATCATTTAGGACACATGAATAAGTCTCTTAAGGGACATTGAAATAACATGCAGAACAAATTTCTATGTAAAAGAGACATATGTTGAGCATTCATTTGCATACATACAAAAATATTAAATAACACATGGGGAAATCTCCCACTAAAACTAATTAGTACATTTTACCATTTGTATGCACTAGTGTTTTCTCATGATTAATACACACTTATGCATGTTTGATGCATAAATATCATTTTTTATGAGATTTTATCACACACGGTTCTGGCTTATATGTATGTACACATTGATTCTACTTGCATTTTAAGAAAAGGCATAGAAGTTTTTTAAATTACTCACAAGCGTCGCATTTTCGATGACAAAAATTAATATATCCAATGAAGTTTCCATACAACCAATGAAAAATACGTCATATATTTTTCTAGATTTGTGTTTGGATATCCGACGTATACCCAAAGATACTCCTATGGGGATGTTATACCTTTGACGAGAAACATTGTCGGATTTATCATCATATTTATGATGACTCGAGGTCATTTTTTTGACACCATGGTTGGATTATATTATTGGTTAATCAACCAAGTCCGGTCGCATTTCCAACAACTATATGTCAATTATTCGACACCATGGGTGGAAAATTATGTCGTTTATTTGACACCATGGGTGGAAATTATGTCGGTTAATCGACGAACTATGTGTTGGAAATTCAATGGCATATCCTTGTATTTTGTCATGGATCAATGGTATTTACTTGTCGTCCATGTGACTATTCGTTGTCGTAATTATGTCGACTTATTGTATTCGTCGGATATCTGTTACACTTCTACCAAAATTTAAAAATAAACCACTTTGTAGGATGTTAAATGAAGCCTTATCGAAATTCAGACAAATATGCCGTCAAATTTTAGGTTCAAATTTACTTTTCAATACATGAAAAATTCTATTTGTATGATCATTATTCAATATATATAGTATATTTATTAATCAAGTAAAACATTTGTTGTGCCGAGAGAAATCGTTGTTTGTGCATTTCTAGTGTCTATTCCATTCGTATTCTCCTTTTGCACCCTTTCTATTCCATTATTGACCTCACCGGACGCTCCACTTATATAAATATTGTAGTTGGATTTCTAATCATTCAATAAATACGTCAAAGTATACCTATTTCACATGAAAATAGGTATGGAAATATTAACTACAACAACCTCATAATAACTCTATTCCACAAAGATAAATATTTGGGTTGCCAATATTTTTTTGTCAATGGTTGAAAAAATTATGTTGTTTTGTCGTCACTTTTCATATGTCTTTGCACTTCAAATCCGTTTGAAAAAGTTTACTTTCTCATTATATAAACCACTCTTTTTAATTGGAGGGCTTGACGTTGAGAATCAACAACATCCCGAGTCACTTGAACACGATTTTCTCTCTTTCTTTGGTTGATGTGCTCTTTATTCATTCCATAATTTAAACTACATTTGGCATTAAATTGTTCTTTTTTAATTGATATCTTCCTCGTCACCATTTATTCGTAATCTTAGATGACGTCTCTGATAAACTATGGTCATTCTTGTGGTCGTTTTCTTGGTTTACTGACATCTCTACAATAATTTAGAAAAATATACTTTAGTTATTTTGCACATATTTTTAAAGAAAGATGTATCGTATTTACAAAGAAAACAAACATAAACATATAATGGTCCATTTATCAAATAATATGATATAATGTTTCTTTAGAAACTAGAGTCAACACATAACAAAATACTCAAGATGTTGTATTTTTATTATAATACATCATGAATTGAGTCCATGTTTGGACAAGCTGAGATGATTAAAATGCTATGAATGAGTTCAAAACATGTTGAAATTTTGGAACTCTATGTTGGGAATGAATGTATTCTAATACCTCACCATTAGTTACATCATAATAGAATGTATTGGTGATATCATAAAAGAAGAGTTCAACACCATTGTATTTTCCCATCATAACATAATTATTAGTTGTAGAAACTGGAATACAAGTAGAGAATTTACTATTGATGTCCAATGTCAAACTACGTATCAAAATCCATCTCATACCACATCCATCTTGTAAAGACAAATGATGTAGCACTTTCATTTGTATTATCTTCTATTAACCATACTATAGTTCCACAATATTTCATGAAACAAATAATTTTATTGGAATGAACTAGAAAGCAAATAGACCTTGTATTATGTGAGTGGTGAATAATATGGAATCCTCATTTATTATTGACAACTTCTATCCAATAGAGGAGGTGTGAACATATAGGGACGACTCTAGAAATGACATGAGTATGAACCCAATACATTTTTCCATTATGCAAAACAACATTTTTGGAGGTGAAACATCACCATCTGGAGGATAGGTTTTTCTCCATTCCCTTTATAGAGAGCTATATATCACATATATTGGTTGGAATGTGCTATAAACATGTTCTAAAATTACCCACTCGTATTTTTGTTTCTGCACATTTCTTAAGAGTGTAAAAAACCCCAATCACCAAGATTCATTGAGAGTTCAAATGTAGAATTCTTTGTGAAAGGATTGATAATGTAGTTGTTCCTTCTTATAGATAATTCTGTGGGTAAGGAAAGGAAAAAAATCGAACCACATCCTGGTTCAATTTTATATCTATTACTCAAAAATTTCATAGATATGGGTAATAATCTTCCAATGTGATTAATGTAACGACCATGGAATTTTTTCTCACTTTCAAAATTAAAGTTAACTAAATCTCCACATTCTTTTCATCAACGTTGTTTCTACGACGACATAAAACTGTTCTCTAATAATCATTGACTCCACTCCTAAACAGTTCTGAAACGAATAATAGTGGACAAAGACAACCATATAAATATCATTTCAAGTAGATCTATTGGTAGGGATATCCAAATGGAAGGAACCATATCCATTTCTATAATATGACATAAGAGAATAGATTAGTATAACTATCAATATAATAAAAAATTATTTACTAAATTCAAATAAACATTTATCTATTTATTAATTTATGAGTATCCAATAGAATTACCATTTGCACAATAAATAATATATAAAATGGTGTGATATAAATTCATAGTGTAGCCAACATATAATCAAATTATAGAAAATCTGTGTCCTTTTATTCAATACGGAAGATGATTAAAAATTTGCATAAGATGCAAAGACAAAGAGATTGTTCCTTCATACATCTATTAGTGTTGATTGAATTTACATTCCAAATTTTTTCATGGACTCAAGCCATAATGTAGACCTGTAGTGGTCGAAGATCCTCGAATGAATTCATACTTGGTGTAAGTGGATAAAAATTATATACATTATATTTTTGGTGCATTCATTTTATATTGACATAAGGAGACAATGATTTGTAGAAATATATTGTTCATCTACTGCTAGATGAATAATTTTGCAAGTGTTAAGATAATAAAAAATAAATGGAATCTAACCATACTTGCACACCATTATATAACCATACACAACATGAAATAGAATCCAACAAGTCATCATAATGTTTAGAAACCAAAAAAAAACTAATCAACACTGAAAACGGAACCCATAAAGGATCATATCTAGTATCTCACTTGGAAAAGAACTCCACACACTAGAATCCATATGTAGTTATTGTAACATCCCATAATTTCATAAATAAAAAAAATTTACTTACTCCATGTAATATTAGAATTTACTAGACAATATTTAGAGCTATGTTATTACTCATACTTCTTTCTTCATGCGTTACAGTCTTCATGTAATTAAGTTATTCTTTTCTTGCTTATTTGGTGGTCTGTCGACATGACCTTACTTTTTTTCATAAAAAAACTGTCAAAACTAATTTATTGTCGCAAGGCAGTTTGTCATGGTCATTTGTTTCTTCCTAAACTTGAGTTGCACAAAGGAATGACTCATGTTCTTACTTAGTCATTTCGACTAAAGCATGAACCCTCCAATTAACTAAGTGCGGGTTGTAAGGCATCTCGACATATAGTTAAAAGACAACTTTAAAATGAAGACTCCATAAGGAGAAACGACATGGCCATCTAAGGTTTGGTCCTAAACCATTTCTTTAAGTTCAAAAACTCTATGATAGGTGAATAAATCATTACACAAGTTCTAACTTTATTATTTATGAAAGCAAAACTTTAACAATGCAGGTTGTATCGTATAACAAATTTATATGTTATAAGTTTTAAGGGGTTGAAGTTCTGAATAAGAGATATAGGCTTATGCTATAATCCAATAAAAAAGGTTTGTAACATGATACAGGTAGTACATTATAATATAAACTATATTATTACTCCAATCTCCATCATAGTACGTTATACCAAGGACTTGGGTTTCAGTTTTGAGGTGATGTTTGGACAATCGGTTTTAATATCGATATCCACTATAAAACACGCAATTAGGACTTAAACCAGATACACTTTTAAGATAGTTCAGGTGACTATGATATGTCCTCCACTTGTCAACCATCAGATGGGTGGTAAAAATATATAGGTTTTAATGAGCGTGAAACATTGTGCTAGTCTTCTTGATAGATTCTTGGAGGAGTTTAAACGTTCCCTTATTTTTTCAAAGGATTTCGGTCGCTTGACCCTACTACTTCAGCTATGTGCAACCAATAATGGGGAACCCACCAAACTAAACCCTTACCACTTTCATTCTAAGATTTCGTGGATGGAGTTTAGATATGTTATTCTAACTAGAGACTTCAGAACCTAAGAAGATAAATCGTTGAATGAAATCATCTTCTTGGATTTTATTTCTATTGCATTACGATACCAAAAAGGTATTTTAACTCCCATCTTGTGTATTTCCCGTGCAGGAATCCCCTCTATGATGAAAGCGTGTTTCAAGCTTTCACCGCAAATACCTTTCTTAACAGGTAAGACCCATGTCATTCCTTGCGTGGATCTGTGGATTCCATACCAGGTTTTTATGGTGTTCTTTCTTAGCATTGGGGTTTTCCACCTAGTACTGTGTTGATGATGTGGTGGTGATTTATCGCTTGGTATAAAATGTGATTTATTTACTGCAATGGTATTTGAATTGTGTGGAGTCTTTAGATGACTATGCCACTCTGGAATAATTGTTTTGGTTTGAAATACCTTATTCAAAACTGGAAATACCTATGAGGGTTTTGATATTAAAATCATCATTTAAGTCATTGTTTATGAATCTGGAACTGTAAGACTTTACTTTCTGTAGAGTCTTATCACTATGCCACTTCCTTTTGGATGATAAGATAGAAAAACTACTTCTATGCATTTCCTTTCTATTGTAAATATAAATATATATATATATATTTCAGCGTCATTGATCCAAGATGGTTTCATGACCTAGTTTGATATTACAGTTCTTAATACTACAGTCATGATCCTACTCTATTAATTTGTTTTGGGCAAAGAAAACCACTTAGAGAGCAGTCTTCGCTTTTATGGTTAACCACTAGCATGGTTTAGGTTTCATTATTCATACCGCTCATTGTGTGATAATAACAACTTAGTTCTAGGTGTAACATAAAACTTAATTTGTACCTTGACTATTAATGGAAATCTTGTAAAATACTATTAGCAAGGTATAGATTCATGAGAGATTTACATCTTACCTACATGTTATTTTTAAAACTTAACATAATCTCGATTTTAGTCTTGATATATTTTACTTGACAGTATTCTCTGGGTTATCATCCAATGTTGCAATACTTAACTATTTATTGATAAAATAATGGTTTAGATTATGGGATAAACATGTATAATCGTTGTTGTGCCGTGTAGCTTACTGTCGATTATACTTTTGGGCTAAGAAGCCTGTGTCATAAATATTAAATGGTTTTCTTTTATGTGGAGAAATGCTTGTCTTTTTTCTGTAGTTTAATATCTTTTTAAAGTGTCTCCACTTAGTTTATAAACCAGAATATTGCATACAGACGATAATATTGTTCATTGTTTGCTTTAAAACTACCTAAATAGAATGAAAGAGTAGACTATAGATTTTTTTCCTTTCCACGTAGGCTTGGAAACAAGGGCCGTAAGGCCTCTGTTATCTATATTGAATCCTATTGACTTAATTCCTACAAAGGTCTTCATCTACGTATTCAAAGCTTGATTTAAACAATACTTGTGATGTCATTTTACTCATTTATAGTTACAAGTTATGAATTGTATTGTTATTCCTTTGTATTAACGGTTTTATTTTGTTCTTTGGTTTTATTATTAATATGCGTTTAAGTTTATGATGATGTGGAAACCCTACTTGTATTAGCAGCCTATACTGTAATAGAAAATCTTCTATTTTTTCTATTTCCTTTATATGTTATGAATGTTTAAAAATAAAACTTATGAGAGCTTTTAATTTGATTACTTAACTATGTTAGTATATTTAGTTAGGTCACAAGACCTCAGGTAAACTTTCATTACTGTTATAATGAAACATTCTTTGTTTCAAAAGGTAATATTGTTTTCAGGATTTAAAAAAATACTAACCCCTAATGCATTACCTATAAGATCAGTTTTTCTATCTGTAATTATTTAGCTTTGAAATTAGAATCTTTAGCATGTATAAAAATAGCTAAAATTCGAGTCTTATAAATCATTAGATTGTAAACAATATATATATCTCACATATACTTGTTGTAATATAGATCATACAATAATGATTCAATCATTCGAGTACTACTAAATCAAAGCATAATTTCATATCTTCATGTACTAGAGTACGTCACTTCGGTGAGAGGAAAAATACAAGAGACAGTTTAAATTCATTTCTCTATCAATCAGTTTCTAGAAAACTACTAAATCCTACAATCCTTTAATAATTATCCATTAACAATAAACTCATTTCTAAACAAAATTACAGCTTTCTAAAATAGAAGTAAAATAACATTTTACAGATATAGAGTTGGAACCTAAATGTGTTGTAGAAAAGAGACTAAGGGAGATTGTTCCACCGGACCTTTTCCTGAAGCAACCAAATCACTTGCTTAGGACCCCTGAGCTTTCTCATTTCACCAATAGGAAGAAGATCTATGCTACACAACAGACTTTTGCAATTTAGCACTTAGTAGAATACTTAACTCATCAAATCACTTTAGCTATCCCCTCATCAAATTCTTTATGTGCCTGAATTTTCAGTTTGCAGCAATCACAAAGTTCATTCTCTCATAAATCAGAATGAATGGTGTGCCTCCTGCTCAATTTGATGGTTTATTTAATACTTCCTAGGTCTTTGGGTCAGTTTTGGAATTTAATGAGCCACCTAGCTCAGTTCCATCTCTCAAGGGACATGGCCACTTTTTTAGGGATTATGCTCCTGCAACAGCTAGAAAGTGAATGCTAGTGCTTCCAATTCTAAACCATCCTTCTACAGTTGCTCCTTCCTCCTAGTGGGAAATGAACACTCATTTAACAGCCTCTTCTGAAGATCTGTCTCCTTTTATAAATTATTAAAATAAATAATTCTTCAATTATAGTCATCCTTGACCCACTTGGTCATAAACTTTACAATACAAAATAACATAATGGTTTTGCTGAAATAAATAATATATATTTATTTTTTAGTTTTGGGTATGTTACAAACACCCCCCCTTAAGCTAAACATTGTCCTCGATGTTGCTTAAGTTATTATGAGTCTTCTTGGAATAGAGCTAGATATGAAATCTACATATCGCTCTTGAGTTCCCAGGTCACTTCCTCTAGACTGAGGTATTTCCACTGCACCTTTACCTGTCCAATGGTGCAATTCTGGAGAAAACTTTCCTTCCTGTCAAGAATTCAATCCGATTCCACCAAAAAATCTCCTTCCAGTTCTACTTGAATCACATTCCAGTCAATCACATGAGTAGCATCATGTATTTTTCAAAATAGAAATGTGAAAAACATTATGTATCTTAAGATTAGGTGGTAAAGCTAGTTGATAAGCCACTAGCCCCACTCTTGCCAATATCTCGAAGGGTCCACAAAACCTGGGTGCTAATTTAGCACAAATCCCTAGTTTAAAGGATCTCTTTCATGGTTCCACCTTAACAAACACATGCTCACCTACTTGGAATTACTTTGGAGTTCTTTTAAGGTCAACATGACTCTTTTTCCAGTCTTGAGCATTTTTCAAGTTTCCTTGTACCTGTTTCACTGTTAGTTCAAATTCTTTTAACATGGCAGGTCCTAACATTAGCATATCTATTGTATTACTCCATGTAATAGGAATGATACAATTTCTACCATATAATATTTCAAAATGACTAAGCTTTGTTGAAGCTTAATAATGGTTATTATAAGCAAATTCAACCAAATGCAAATAGTCTTCCCACTTCTTGGGATAGTCTCTAACATACATTCGTAACATATCTTCTAATACTTGATTGAATCTTTCTGTTTATCCATCCATTTGTGGATGATAAGCAGTACTAAAATTCAATTTAGTATTTAATCCTTTAAATAAATTTTTCCAAAAATTTTCAGTAAATTTGGGATCTCTATCAGAAATTATTACCATTGGAATTCCATGCAGACAAAATATTTCTTTCATATAAATGTCAGCAATATTAGCAGTTGTTTAAGTTGTTTTTGTTAGAATAATCCGTCAGGATTATTATAAATAAATAAAATAGGAATATGAATAGATAGGAAGCTAAACCAGCTAAGCGGAAGGTGAAACCCAACCGCCATGAGATTTGTATAAGTATAGGCTTGTGCATTGGAATAGAAAATAAATCGGGAGTTATACCTAACATCTGGTATCAGAGCATAACTCCTGCCTGTATGCTTTTCAGTCTTGGCAGTCTGGCTGCCAGACCTACATTCTGCCTCTGCGTTTCTCCTACAACCAGAGTGCCATAATTTTGTACGTTATTTTTGCTCACCACCAGTCCTGCTAGCTGACTCTACCGAAGAATGGGCTTGATTAGGGTTTCGTAGTACCTGATATAGCTGCCCGGGAACCAACTTCTTGTCCGCTGCCAAAATTCTTCTCCATATGACTGGTGCGTCGTGCTGCTCTCTGTTGGTGCGTCGTGCTGCTCTCTGCGCAGTCATTCAGTTGTTGACCGACCTCTCTGCTATATGCTGTGTGCTGTATATATACTTGCGTTGATACCTGCCTGAAGAATGAAGGCTGCGTGGTGAAGTATAGGGTGCCTTCTACCTGAAGGCTGCGTTGGAGCCTGCATAAATGAAGAGAGCCTGCGTGTATTAGAGAGCCTGCGATCTTGATGCTGCTGGTATCGTGAATATATTCCAATAATTTATTGTGATATAATGTATGCTGGTATATTGTGATATTGTGGTATAATGTATGCTGGTATCGACCCATTCTGCTCATAATTTCGTTATTTTGTGAACTGCGCTGGAGAGATAATGTATGCTGGTATAATGTATGCGGGTATCGACCCATTCTGCTCATAATTTCGTTATTTTGTGAACTGCGCTGGAGAGATAATGTATGCTGATATAATGTATGCTGGTATATTCCAATAATTTATTGTGATATACTGTATGCTGGTATCGTGAAGTTATTATATGTAGTATATTGATATATGAATATATTCCAAATCAATTTCTGCAACGAATTTGATATAATTTATATTCTGCAACGAATTTGGAAGTTGGAAGGACGGTATCCATGTTTCAGGCTGCGTGGAGACGTTGGAGGTGTGACCAGCGTGGAGCTATGACGTTTGAATCTATATTGGAGCAGAAAATATGTTGAATACCAGCGTTGAGTTGATACATTGAGACTGCAATACTGCTTGATATATTGCGTTGAATACCATTACCAGCATGCTGCATGGAGAGGAGATGATGTATTTTTGGATTGCAAAAACCCTAGACTGAGCCTGTGTGGAGATATTGCAGCCTGTGCTTGGAGGCTGTGCTGTGTAAAGCAAGCTGCGATCTGCTTGGAGATTTATGCTGCCTGTGACTGCGTTGATATAATACATGCTGTTGATATTTCCATTTTGAGAGCTCTTCATTGTATGCTGCAGTGAACCCTAATTTTTTTTTGAAGTAAACCCTATTTTTTCTTGCAAAGTCTGGATAGGGGCTGAGATTGATATTGCAGTCCAATATAAGTCTGTGGATAATATATTGCAGACCAATATAAGACTGAGATTGATAGATTGCAGACGGATCTCAAACTAATATGTGAAAATGTTGAGTGCTGGATTTTGTATCTACTGATATATTTGCTATAAACCTGCATTGTATTCACCTTGGCAGAGACTGTAGACCTGCAAGGTTATTAATTTTTTATTTTTCTCTTTGAAAATTACATTGACAGTTGTAATAATGCAATCTATAGCATCTATAGTCGGTGCCACACTCACCGGAAAAGACACCTATTCAGAATGGTGGAGGAAGATCAAATCCGCCTTCATCTACAATGACCTTTGGGACGGCATTTGTGAAGGCACCACAATAGAGACAGCAGATGAAAAGACCATAACCACAGACCCTCGACCTCCAGAATCAGAGAAAGAGAAATCCATTTGGAGAACAAAAGACAAGAAAGCCTTAGCTGTAATCACTGCCACTGTCAATGAAGAGGTGAGCCAGCACATATTGTCTGCAAAATCATGTTTTGAAGCATTAAAAACATTAAAAGAACTGTATGATTCACACCGTGAAATGGAAGTTATTCAACTAATGTTAAAATTATTCAATCTTGAAGTGAAAGACAATGATCCTATGTTAGTTGCCTCTGAAATCAAAGCCATCATGCA
>LPNX010288836.1:158866-178545 GCA_001517045.1 Pseudotsuga menziesii
AACAGTTTTAATATTAATAAAGTGTGTTTCTTTACTTAATTTATCAAAAACTACCATTATTGAATCATTATGTTTCTGATTTTTAGGTAGGCCAGTTACAAAGTCAAGACTAATGACTTCCCATTTCCAATTTGGAATTAGTAATGGTTTTAAAAGGCTATATCAGTGTTGATATTCATCTTTAACTTCCTGACATTCAATGCACCTATCTAAAAATTCAGCAACCTCATTTTTCATGTTAAGCCAAAAGTACTATTTTCTTAACATAGTTATCATTTTCTGATACCATGTATGTCCAGAATAAGGACTTTTTTGAATTTCATTCAAAATCATAGCTTAACTTCTGGTATATTTGGTACATAGAGTCTTTTTTTAAATAGTATTAAACCTTTTTCATTAAAGTTGTAATCTGATATTGTATTTTCAGATGTATTCTGAGTTATCTTTTCTTTTAAATTCTGATATTCTAGATCCCTCTTTATTCCTTCTTCCAATTTATCTTCCAAATTAGTTTTATAACTGTTGATGGTAGCGACAAAACTTGTTACTGCATTCCTACTTAAGGAATCAACCACTTTATTTTCTTTTCCTTTAATATTTTTTATTTTAAAATCATATTCGCTAAGGAAGGCTAGCCATCTAGCTTGCCTCACGTTTAGATTTTGTTGAGCAAACAAATATTTTAGGCTTATATTATCAGACATTCGCTAAGGAAAGCTAGTTGTCTGGGTCTGCTATTTTTAAGATGGGTGCAGTAGTTAATAATTCTTTTAGTTTATTAAAATTTTCTTCACACGTGAAGTTATATGATTTGCAATAAATTATAGAAATTTTAGAAATTCATTATTAAAATTCTAGAAATTTCTTACCCTTTTTTGTAATGAATTTATAGGATTTGCAATCCTTGAAAATCCTTCAATAATTTTTTTGTAATAACCTGTTATTCCCATAAAGGATCGTACATCAGTTACATCCTTAGGGACATGTAAATCAGTTATAGCTTTTATTTTATCTAGGTCCACCGATATCCCTTCTTTTGATATTGCATGCCCTAAATATTGTGTTTTATCTTTATAAAAGAGACATTTGTTGAACTTATCATATAGATGATGTTCTATTAACACTTGTAGAATTATCTTTAGGTGTTCATCATGTTCTTCCTTTGTCTTAAAATAAATTAATATGTTGTCTATAAAGACAACTACAAATTTTTCTAAGTACTTACTTAAGACATTGTTCATTAAGCACATGAAGGTTTCCGGTGCATTTGTTAGCCCGAAGGGCATAACCACAAATTCATAGTGCCTGTATCTTGTCCGAAAAGTAGTTTTAAATATGTATTCATCCTTAATTCTAACTTGGTGATGCCCAGAACTTAAGTCGATCTTTGATAATATCGTCGCTCGGCATATTTGATCAAATAAATCATCAATACGGGGCAGAGGATATCTATTCTTAATCGACATTTTATTAAGTTGACGGTAGTCTATGCATAGACGCAGAGTACCGTCTTTATTTATATCAAAACAAATAGGTGCTCTCCAAGGGCATACACTTGGTCTTACATAATCTTTGTCTATTCATTCTTGCAATTGTAATTTTAATTCATTCAGCTCCAAAATGTTCATTCGATAGGGAGCTTTCGAATTAGGTACCGCTCTAGGTACTAATTCGATTGTAAAGTCTAGATCTCGTTTAGGAGGTAATCCTGGAATTTCTTCTGGGAATGCATCTGCGAAATCTTGTATCTTGTAGGATCGGAATATCCTCAAATCTTGGTTTATATTTTTATCGATTTGTTCATTATTTATAATGTGTACAGCAAAAACTGTACAACCCTTCCTTACAACCTTTTTCATCTGTAAGGTTGTATTTCATCTAACAGATATCTTGCTAGGTATTGTTGTGATGGTAATTCTTTCTCCTTCTTTATTCAAACAAGTAAAATTTTTCTGAAAATAGTTTAAAATCACTTGGTGTTTCTCAATCCAATCCATTCCTACTAGAACATCATAAGATCCTAAAGGTAACACATTTAGTTTGACCTGATTTTCAAACTGATTTATCATCAAATTACAACTTTCAACATAGTTTACTACCTTTCTTTTAGTTCTTGTGGTTAGTTGGACTAGCCAGGATTTTTCAAACTTTTGTAAGGACAAATTACACTTTTCCACTATGGTAGGAGATATATAACTTAAACTAGCACCTGGATCAATTAAGATGGAAATAGAGAAATTTTGGATCATACCTTGCACTTCCACCATGGAAGTCTAGTTATCTGCATGTCAGTTCTCTAGAGCTTCATTTATCCTGTGCATCTCGTTGGCCACATCCCTAACTATTTCTTCTTCCTAGACAATGTGTATGTTGTTGATGTTCCCTTTCTGGTTCAGGCAGTACTTGGCGTAGTGCATTCCTTGACATTCCCAACATTTGGTAGGTTCCCATTGTTCATTATTTCTAAAACAATTGTTAGATATATCCCTTCCCTTTCATGTTGTAGTATTATGGGGTAATTTATTCTTAAAATCGGTTTTTTGATAGTTGTTCTTGGAGAAGTTCCAAGAATTACTCCCAACATTCTTTCTTGACTTGAATCCTCTTTTCTTCTAATCAAAATGACTTGTCTTTTTAGTCTTCCAATTAGGTAGACTTTCTTTTCTTGTTCTGTTCATAACAAAATTCAACCTTTCTCATAGCTTCTTCTAAGGTTTTCAGATTGTCAAACTCAATCCTATCTTTGAAGCTAGTAGTAAAACAGCTTAAAAACCATTAGATTTTTGGATTTTCATCTATTATGTCAAGTACATATCTTAGCATACTTAAGAACTTGCTGCTTAATTCTTTCATGGACATGGAACCTAGTTTTAAATCATAGAACCCCTTGGCTCTTTCCTTGTAATATTGTTCAGACAGAAACTTTCTATTGAAGTACTTCTTAAAAACTCTCCAGGTTAAGTACTTCTCTTTTATATTTTTGACCCTCTTTATATCTTTCCACCATATGTTGGCCTTTCCGTTCAACTTGTAAATATCCATTCTGGCCTTTAATCTGTCAGAATAATTGCAAATCTAGAAGTATTTCTTCACTCCTGACAGCCACGCTTCTGCTTCCTCTCCCTTCTCTATTTCCTCGTTAAACATGGGAGGATTTATTTTCTTGAATTCTCCAGAAATGTCTTTGTAGGGTTTATACTTCTTTCTCCTAGGTTTTCGGTCACTTTCACCGGTATCACTTATGTATCCCTTCCTTTCCCTACGTGACATTGGTTTAACCTCTAAAGAAGATTCACTATGGGACAGCTTGTTTTCTTTTCTTTATGTTTATGGGACATTGTTTCAGAATCTGTTTCAATAACATTACTTTTATTGTTTTCCTAGTTATGTATTTTGTCCAGTAGATATTCAATCAACTATAAACCTCTTTTATTATCTTGTTTCATAGTTTGAAGTCCATCCTTCAACTCTCTGATTATTTGTAGTAATTTCAAGTTATTCAAATCTACATAAAAGTTGTCAGGATTATTATGTTGAGGACCATTCTCAGCATATGCTTCAACATTATCCATTTCCTACAAAACATATTTTATATTTCTGGATAGCAGTAATTGTAAAAATAAAATTAGTACATTGTTTTTCATTATCTGTGAGTGAGTCAATCAGGCCTAGTGTTGAAATATCGCTCTGATACCACATGTAACATCCCCTAATTTCTTAAATAAAATAATAAAAAATATTTATTTACTACATGTAATATTAGAATTTACTAGACAATATTTAGAGCGATGTTATTACTCATACTTATTTCGTCATGCATTACTGCCGTCATGTAATTAAGTTATTATTTGCTTGCTTATTTGGTGGTCTGTCGTTATGACATTAATTTTTGTCATAACAAAACTGTCTAAGATAATTTATTGTCACAAGGAACTTTGACGTGGTTATTTTTTTGTTCCTAAACTTGAGCTACACAAAGCAATCACTCATGGTCTTACTTAGTCATTTTGACTAAAGCATGAACCCTTCAATTTACTAAGTGTAGGTTATAAGGAATCTCAACATACACTTAAAGTACAACTCTAAAATGAAGACACCCTAAGGAGAAATGACATGGACATCTAAGGTTTGGTTCTAAACTATTTTTTTAAGTTGAAAAACTATATGATTGGTGACGAAATCATTACACGGGTTCTAACTTTATTATTTACAAAAGCTAAACTTTAACGTATACCAACATTTATATGTTATAATCTTTTAGGGGTTGAATTTCTAAATAAGAGATATAGCCTTATTCTAGAAGCCAAGCAAAAATGTTTTAACATGATACAGGTATTACATTATAATATAAACTATATTATTGCTCCAATCTCCATCGTAGTACATTATACCAAGGGTTTGGGTTTCAGTTTTGAGGTGATGTTTTGACAAAAGATTTTCATATCGATATCTGCTATGAAAAACACAAGGACTTAAACTAGATACGCTTATAAGACAGGTCAGGTCATGACTATGATACGTCCTCCAATTGTCGACCATCAGATGGGTGGTAGAAACCTAGAGGTTTTAATGAGCATGGAACATTGCGCTATTCTTCTCGATAGAGTCTTGGAGGATTTTAATCGTTCCCTCATTTTCTCAAAGGATTTCGGTCACTTGACCCTAGTAGTACTTCAACTTTGTGCAACCAATAATGGGAAAGCCACCAAACTCACCCCTTACCACTTTTAGTATAAGCTTTCATGGATGGATTTTGCATATGCTATAGTAACTAGAGACTTCGGAACCTAATAAGGTAAATCATTGACTGAAATCATCTTCTTGTATTTTCTTTCTATTGCATTACGATACCAAAAAGGTATTTTAACTCCCATCTTATGTATTTCCTGTGCACGAATCTCCTATGTGATGAAAGGGTGTTTCAAGCTTTCACCGTGAAGACCTTTCTTAATAGGTAAGACCCATGTCATTCCCTGCATGGATCTGTGGATTCCATACCAGGTTTTTGTAGTGCGATTTCTTAGTGTTGGGGTTTTCCACTTGGTATTGTGGTGATGATGTGGAGGTGATTTGTCACATGGTATAAAATGTGATTTCTTTACTGCAATGGTATTTAAATTATGTGGAGTCTTTAGACAACTATACCACTCTGTAATATTTTTGTTGGTTTGAACTACCTTATTCAAAACTGGAAATACCTATGAGGGTTTTGATATTAAAATCGTCTTTCAAGTCACTATTTATGAATCTTGAACAGTAAGGATTTACTGTCCGTGCAGTCTTATGACTATGCCACTTCCTTTTGGATGATAAGATATAAAAACTACTTCTATGACTTTCTTGTCTATTGTAATTATATACATCTTTCAACTTCGTTGACCCGAGAGAGTGTCATAACCTAGTTTAATTTTACAGTGCTTAACACTGCGGTCATGAGCTTATTGTGTTAATTTGTTTTCGGCATAGAAAACCACTTAGAGAATAGTCTTGTTTTTTTGGGTTAACCACTGGCAACGTTGAATTTTCGTTCTTGAGACCTCCCGTTGTGTGATAATAACAACTTTCTTCTGGGTGTAAAAGAGAACTTAATTTCTACCTTGGTTATTGATGGAAATCTTGTAAAATACTTTTAGCAAGGTATAGAATCTTGAGAGCTTTACATATTGCTTAGATTTTGTTTTTAATACTTAACATAATCTCAATTTTAGTATTGGGATATTTTACTTGATAGTATTCTCTAGGATATCGGCCAAAGTCACAATACTTCACTATTTATTGATAAAATCATGGTTTAGATTATGGGATAAACCCGTATAATCGTTGTTGTGTCATGTATCTTACTGTCAATTATACTTTTGGGCTAAGAAGCCTATGTCGTAAATATTAAATGGTTTCATTTTATGTGAAGCAATGCTTGTATGTTTTCTATATTTTAATATCTTTTTAAAGTGTCTCCACTTCGTTTATAAACCAGAATGTTGCATACAAATGATAATATTGTTCAATGTTTGCTTTAAAACTACCTAAACATAATGAAAGAGTAGACAGTAGAGTTTTGGGATTTCCAAGTAGGCTTGGAAACCAGGGCCGTAAGGCCTCTGTTATCTATATTGAATCCTATTGACTTAATTCCTATGGAGATCTTAATATGCGTATGCAAAGCTTGGTTTAAAAATTACTTATGATGTCATTTTACTCATTTATAGTTACATGTTATGAATTGTATTGTTATTCGTTTGTATTAACATTTATTCTGTTCGTTGGTTTTATTATTAAGATGCAGTTACGGTTATGATGATGTGGAAACCCTACTTGTATTAGCATCCTATAGTATAATAGAAAAAATTTCTATTTTAATTATTTCCTTTATATGTTATAAATGTTTAAAAGAAAAATCATGAGAGCTTTTAATTTGATTGCTTATAAACTATCTTAGTATATTTAGTTAGGTCATGAGACCTCAGGTAAACTTTCAATACTGTTATAAGGGAACATTCTTTGTTTCAAAAGGTAATATTGTTTTCAAGATTTAAAAAAAACTAAGCCCTAATGCATTAACTGTAAGATCGTTTTTTTTATCTGTAATTATTTGTCTTTGAAATTAGAAGGTGTAGTATGTATTAAAATAGCTAAAATTTGATTCTTCTAATTCATTAGATTGTAAACAATATATATATCTCACATCTACTTGTTTTAATAACGATCATACAATAATGATTCAATCATTATGGTACTACTAAATCAAAGCATAATTTCTTATCTTCCTGTACTAGAGTACGTCACTTCGGTGAGAGTAAAAATACAGGAGATAGTTTAAATTCATTTCTCTATCAATCAGTTTCTAGCAAATTACTAAATCCTACAATCCTTGAATAATCATCCATTAACTATAAACTGATTTCTAAACAAAATTACATCTTTCTAAAATAGAAGTAAAATAACATTTTACAGATATAGAGTTGGAACTTGAATGTGCTGCAAAAAAGAGACTAACACCCAAGGGAGACTGTTCTACCCAACCTTTTCTTGAAGAAGCCAAATCACATGCTTAGGACCCTCAAGCTTTCTCACTGCACCACTAGGATGGATATCTCTACTACACAGCAGGATTCTACAACTTAGCACTCGGTAGGAGACTTAACTCAGCAAATCACTTTAGTTATCCCCCAATCAAATTCTTTGTGTGCCTAATTGTTCAGTTTGCAATAATCACAAAGTTCATTCTCTCAGAAGGAGTGGTGTGTCTCTTGCTCAATTTGATGGTTTATATAAGATTTCCTAGGTCTTTGGGTCAGTTTTGGAATTTAATGATCCACCCAGCTCAGTTTCCCCTCTTAGGGAACATGACAACATTTTTTGGGATTATGCTCCTGCAATAGCTAGAAAGTGAATGCCAGTGCTGCCACTTGTCAACCAGCCTTCTACAACTGCTCCTTCCTCCTAGTGGGAAGTGAACACACATTTAAGAGTCTCCCCTGAATAGGTGTCTCCTTTTATAAATTATTAAAATAAATAATTCTTCAACTACAATCATCCTTGACCCGCTTGGTCATAAACTTTACAATAAAAATTAAAATAATATTTTTGCTGAAATAAATAATAAATCTTTATTTTTCAATTTTGGGTATGTTACAGTCACTAAAAAACTATTAAAAAGACATATTTAACAAGGAATGTACAACAATTTCGAATAATAAAGAATGCAACTCAATATAATTAGAAAAAATAAACATGTTATTCATTATTGAAAAATGATTTAAAATTGAAGTATACCTGATGTAACGTCCCTAACCCTCCGACCGACAAAGAGGACGCTACCGATGCTGCTATCTACCCGGGAAACTATCCCCATGAACATAGTAATAAAAATTGAAATTCTTTGAACTAAAACATGCATACATTATTACTATATAGCGGAAGCAAAACCATACATTCAAGCATTCATCATGTTCATTGTAATTCATTATCAAATGTAATTGCAGGGATTTAAACACAAGAATACTTATCTTATGAAGAAGAATGCCTTGCAACTAGCTATGTCGCTACAACATTCCACCCAACCATAGGCCAGTGTGCTCCTTAATCTCTCGGAAACACTGCCACCCCCGAGCTGGGCATGATTCTCACAAGGAATAAGGAAACTAAGCAGGAAAACACATAACCAAAGATATGTCAAAACTTAGTCAAGGCAACACGGTTGGGTTTACCAGACCAAGAGTACACAACAACACATAACCAAGCCAACAAGTTGGGTTTATCAGGTTATTAGGAGATGGAAGCACTGTCTTCTAAGCTAGTTGACTCATTGAAGAGCTAAGGATTCCTACACCATAACTATATTGACTCCTAAGACATCCACGCACAACCAACACAAAGAATCATTCCTTTCTCTGCTGCACACTCCCTCAGGACATGACTTCCCTTTCAGTGTTATTCAGGGGGTGTAGAGAAGAGAGCCATCCCTTTAGTTTTGTCTATGAGGATCCTACAAAAACATTAGGTTTGTCAAGCAGACTCCTTTCTACTCCTACACAGTGCAAAGACCAAATCCTGTGCACACACAACAAAACAACTAGCACAACAATTCATAGCTTTGGGGTCTAAAGAAAAACATCACAGAACAAAACCAGGATGGAAACTTGGGTACTATATAGATAAGACTAAGAAATTCAATTCTAGAGTTGTTCTTGGCCCTATCGTGGCCAAAACGACTCAACAAGAACCCACAGCAATCCAAAATTCATGGGGAAACCAGCAGCAATTTCTCAGTTGTGTGAGGAAGGGAATGAAACCTGTGTGGAGTTGAATTCACATCCCCAGACCCACAACGTGAAGATAAATACACACAACAAAATCATGAGGGTAAGGCAGCTCTCCTGGTTCTCTGTGTGAGGAAAATTCCAAAACCTGTGCGTGAGGAGAGAAAACAACCGTCTCTGCTTAAGAATGGAAAAAAGGAAGAATGTTGTCTCTTCTTCTTTCTGCCCACGTGAGGAGGAACGAATCCCTAGTGGATTGTGCATGTGGGAAAGGACTGATAGTCCTACCACACACCACTACCCATGCAAAACGTTTTTCCCAGGAAATAACTGCCCCCAACTAACTCCAAAGAATTTAATTTGGTAGTTGATTGATTGATGGGTTCTCCTATTGACATCTGGATTTTCCCTATTGACCCCAAAGATTAAATAATCCCCCCCTCCTTATCCTTAGGAAAATCATGCCCTTTTCATTATGGTTTCATTGACATAGTTGGTTGTGGGTGTTTTTAATTAAAATGCATGTTTACATGATGCCAAAATTAATATGTGTTGGATAGCATGATAAACCATCGACAATGATTTTATTCGTCGGAACATAAGACAATTAAATCTATGGTTGGGATTTTGACTTTAGCTCCAAACCACAATTAATTACAATATATACATCATATACATTTTAATGCAAATGGGGTCAAAACTGGGGTGTTACATTCCCCTACCCCTTCAATAGCACTGTCCTCAGTGCTTTACAAAATTGAACAAAATGCTACATTCGTACCGCCTCAGTGCTCCGCGGAATTGAACAAAAATGGATGTTCCAATCGCATGGCATCCTCCATCTCCCACATGGCCTCTTCAGGACCGTAGTGCTCCAGTTGTACCTTTACCTACCCTATGGCTCGGTTCCGTAGCATTGAGAACTTCTTGTCTAGGATGCGCATTGGCTCGATTTCTCTCCCTCGGGTTCCACCTGAATCACATCCCAATTTATCACATGGTTAGGATCATGTACATATTTCTTAAGCAAAGAAACATGAAAAACATTATGAGCTCTAGTGCTAGCAGGCAATGCAAGTCTATATGCAACTGACCCTATTCTTTCAAGCACTTCAAATGGCCCACAATATCTTGGTGATAGCTTGGCATAACTTCCAAGATTCAAGGAACTCTTCCTTACCCTCACTCTAAGGTAAACATGATCCCCAACACTGAACTCTCTTTTCACCCTATGCTTATCTGCATAGCTTTTTTGTCTATCCTGGGTTGTTTTCAGATTCTGCCTAATCTTTACAACCTCTTGCTCCATGTCCTTGATCAATTCTGGACCAAGCACAACCATGTTCACTGTATTATCCCAGGTCACTAGTGTCCTACACCTTCTACCATACAAAGCTTCATACGGGCTCATCCCTAAGGATACCTGCTTTCCATTGTTATAAGCAAACTCTACCAAGTGTAGATAATCTTCCCACTTAGTTGGTTTATCCATCACATACATGCGAAACATGTATTCAAGAACTTGATTAACTCTCTCTATCTGTCCATCAGTCTAAGGATGGTAGGCAGTGTTGAAGTTCAACTTTGTACCCAAATCTGCAAACAACCCCTTCCAAAAATTGGAAGTGAACTTGACATCTCTATCAGAGACTATTGCCTTAGGAAATCCATGCAATTTGAAAATATCCTTCATGAAGATCTTTGCAATGTCATCAGTCTTATGCGTAGACTTAACCGGTATAAACTGTGTTGCCTTTGTCAACTTGTCCACCACAACCATGATGGAATCATGTTGTCTCCAAGTCATTGGCAATCCTATAATAAAATCCATGGAAATAACTTCCCATTTCCATTCTGGAATTGGAAAAGGCTGCAACAAACCTGCTGGGTGTTGATGCTCAACCTTCACTTGCTGACATTTCATGCACCTCGAAATATATTCAGTCATGTCCTTTTTCATTCTTGGCCAAACGTACTATTTTCTGGCTGTAGCAATTGTCTTTAGATATCCTAGGTGACCAGAATATGGAGCTTGATGGATCTCATCCATAACAACTCTTCTCAACTCTGTTACATTTGGAATATAAATTCTTCCTTTATAAGTAAGAAGTCCATCTTCTTCCACCTTATACCCCTCATACCTCTTCTCAAGACTTTGCTACTGCAATTTGTCTCTTACCTGCACATACATTTCATCTCTGGCAGTATGATTAACAATCTGTTGCCTCAAATTCGATTGGAAAATACTAAGAGATGCCACATGCATTTTATACACCTTCCTGCTGAGCACATCAACTACCTTATTCTCTTTTCCTTTTGTGTGTTTGATTTCAAAATCAAACTCACATAAAAACTCCAACCATCTCGCTTGCCTAGCATTCAAAGTAGGCTGATCAAAAAAATACTTTAGACCACAATGGTCTGTCCTTAGCTCAAATCTTCTTCCCATCAAGTAATGCCTCCACATCTTGAGAGCATGTACTATGGCTTCAAGTTCTAGATCATGAGTGGCGTAGTTCTTCTCATGCTCCTTCAGCTTTCTTGACTCGTAACATATCACGTGGTTTTCTTGCATAAGTAATCCTCCAATCCCTTTCCTGCATGCATCGGTACACACCACAAAATATTTCTCTAGGTCTGCAACTTTCAATACTGGTGCACTAGTGAGAATATTCTTCAACTGTTGGAAGCTTTCTTCACACCTCGATGTCCATTCAAACTTTATCCCCTTCTTTTGCAAAGAAGTGATCGCATGTGTAACTTTGGAGAATCCTTCAATGAATGTCCTGTATTATCCTGCAAGTCCCATAAAACACCTTACATCTGTTACATTTCTTGGAGTAGGCCAATTCATAATGGCTTCAATCCTTTCAGGGTCCACAAATATACCCTCTTTTGAGATAATGTGACCCAAATACTGAATTCTATCCCTATAGAAGTCACACTTGCTTAACTTTGCATACAGTTGATGCTCCCTGAGCAATTGCAATGTCAATTTCAAATTCTCTTCATGCTCTTCCTCATTCTTACAATAAATAATAATGTCATCAAGGAAAACAATAACAAACTTGTCCAAATACTTGCTGAAGACACTATTCATAAGGCACATAAATGTAGCTGGTGCATTTGTGAGACCAAATGGTACCACTACAAACTCATAATGTCCATACCTTGTTCTGAAGATTGTCTTATGAATTTATTCATCCTTGATTCTCACCTAGTGGTAACCAAACCTCAAGTCAATCTTGGAAAATACCTTTGCTCCTCTCATTTGATCAAAGAGGTCATCGATTCTAGCCAAAGGGTATTTTTTCTTCACAGTAACCTTGTTCAATTGTCTGTAATCAACACACAACCTGAGTGTACCATCTTTCTTCTTTACAAATAGAACTGGTGCTCCCCAAGGAGACGCACTCAACCTGATATACTTGTTCTCCAACAACTCTTGTAGTTGCATCTTCAACTCTAGAATTTATGGTGTACTCATTCTTTAGGGTGTCTTGGACACTGGTGTTGCTCCTGACACAAGTTCAATTGTGAAATCAATGTCCCTCCTTGGAGAAAGCCCTGGAATCTCATCAGGAAACACATCCCTGAATTCCTGCATCACTTGAAAGTCCTCCAACCTAGGAGTTTCATTCTTTGTTGCCTCCAAAATATGAGCTGCATACAACTGGAAACCTTTCCTACATAACTTTTTCAACTACATTGGTGAAATATGCCTCACAGAAATCACCATTGGAATTCCTTTCACAATCCTTGAGTTGTCTTCTTCATCCAAGCACTCAAACGCCTTATTATAACAATCAAGATTTACCCCGTGAGCTTCTAACCAATCAATTCCAATGAGAAAATCATAGGAACCAAGTGGTGGAACATTCATATTTACACAAGTGACCAATCCATTCATTACCAATGGACATTTTTCTACCACTTCACTAACCTTTCTCTTAGTTCCAGTGGCTAGCTGAACTAACCAATATTTTTTATGCTTTACTTTTTTAAAAACACAAATATTCACTACTCTAGGAGTAATGTAACTATGAGTGGAACCTATGGTCAATCAAAATAGAAACATATTTCTCAACAATCTTACCTGCAACTTCAACCACAATTAACTGGTGATCTTCATGGTGGTCCTCCAATGCTGCATAAATCCTAGGGACTGCCCTTTTTACTTGACCCGCTATTTTTGCTTCTTGAATGTTGTAAGCTGGACTTTCACTCTCATTCTCGAGTGGACAATTATTTTGCATGTGGGGTCCTCCACATTTCCAACATTAGAGTGGTCCCCTACTCTGTTGTGGTTCTTTAGGCCTTTCTCCCATCACTTTGGATGGTTTCTTCTTAGCTTGTGACAGTTGCTTCTATTGATTCCTGAAGTTAGAAGGTTTGAAACCTTTCTTCCTTTGGTAAGACTTCTCATTCTTCTTGTCCTTCCATGTCTTATGGTAATCAGGTTTTCCTTTTCTTTGCTCATAGCAATACTTAGCCTTCCTTATTTCTTCTTCCAGAGTTCTAGGTTCATAAAACTCAATTCTGTCTTTGTAAGACTGAGGAAATCCACCCAGGAAACACTGGATATTCATTTTTTCATCTTTGATGTACTTGACATACCTTAAAAATTCTAAGAACTTATTTGCATACTCTTCCATGGTCTGCTATCCCAATGCCATCTCATGGAACTCCTTAATTTTTGTCATCATAATACCTGTCAAAGAGGTATTTCTGCTTGAAATACTTCTTGAACTGTTTCCACTTAAGTCTCCTTTCACTAATCCTCTTTACTTGCTTGAAGTGCTCCCACCAAATGGATGTCCTTCCATTTAGATTGAATATGGAAACCCTTACCTTCATGTTTCCTGAATAATCCTAAACTTGGAAGTACTTCGTTATCCCAAGAAGCCAAGCTTCAGCCTCTTATACAGTCTTTACCTCACTGTCAAATGTAGGAGGTTTAGCCTTCTTAAATTCATCCCGAGAGAGATCCCTATGGTTCTTCTTTCTCTTTCCCTTGCGAGAAGAAGAGATTGAGTCCCCACTAGATTCTTTTAAGTCAGATGCTCTACTAGAAGTCCTTCTTCTTCTCCTGGTACTGCTCTTGCTGCCTTCCAGTTTTACTGTACCCTGTCCAGAGTCTATCTTTCTTTGCAAGTTTGTCAAAGTCTACAACGTAGCAATATTCAACTGATGTTTCTCTTCCTGGGCTTTAATCAAGCTTCTCATCGTGGCTGCAATATCTGGCAGCGTCTCTTGGAATCTCCTTCTATTAGACTCTATGTCATCATTTCTAACTTAGACATTTTCCCCCATGCCATCTCGCACACACTTGGAGGAGTCCCGAGCATCATATTCGTCATGGGTTCTCATCACTGAACCACAACTCACCTTACCGAACCGCACTACCTGGAATAATTCCCTTGAAGGCGACTATGATTCTGCAAAATGTGTTAGTAACACAATTGTTAGCCACATAACATTTATACAAATCATAATTACTTACCTTCTCTTGTAAAAATCATACAATGGAAACTTTGCCCAAAACACATAATTTTCTTTCTCAAAGAATGACTGTCTTAGGGGGACGACGGGGGTCAAAGGGGCTCGCCCCCTTGGGAGAGACATTGGAAAGTTATCCAAGATGCCTCGGAGAGATTCTCCTGAGATCCATCGAAAAAAAAATTCCGAGGACCGAGAGACATCGGAAAGTTATCCGAGGTGCCTCGGAGAGCTTCTCCCGAGAGCCATCGGAAAAAAAATTTAGAGATTTCCTATACTTAGAAAAATTTTCAAATTTTTCTTCTTATCCTCCTCTTCCTTCTGTCGTGTTGGATCCCTTCTGGTGATCCTTGTCGACACCTCGGCTCCACCCAGCCAAGACCTTCGGCTCCTCCCAGCCGAGACCTTTGGCTCCTCCTAGCCGAGACCTTCGGTAAAATTTCGAACTTCAAAAATTTTCAAAAATTTCTCCCTGCTAGGTTTCTTTATCGGATGGACTCAGTTCAAGTCATATGACATATCGGATGGACTTCCGCCTAAGTCATCCGATGTATCGGATGGACTTCAACCTAAGTCATCTGACATTTTCCATACTTGGAAAAAAATTTGAAATTTTCCTATCTTTCACATTTTTTCTCTGTAACCTTGCTTCTGTCATTGCTTCTTCATGGCCCATTGAGGCCCATGCTACAACGTGTCCTATGATACCACACTGTAACGTCCCCAACCCTTCGACCGACGAAGAGGATGCTACCAATGCTGCTATCTACCCGGGCAGCTAGCCCCATGAACATAATAATAAAAATTGAATTGCTTTGAACTAAAACATGAATACATTATTACCATACAGCAGAAGGAAAACCATACATTCAAGCATTCAGCATGTTCATTGTAATTCATTATCAAATGTAATTGCAGGGATTTAAACACAATAATACTTATCTTATGAAGAAGAGCGCCCCGCAACCAACTATGTCGCTACAAGGTTCCACCCAACCATAGGACAGTGTGCTCCTTAATCTCTTAGTAACACTACCACCCTGGAGCTAGGCATGATTCCCACAAGGAATAAGGAAACTAAGCAGGCCAACACATAGCCAAAGATATGTCAAAACTCAATCAAGCCAACACGGTTTGGTTTATCAGACCAAGAGTACACAACAACAGATAACCAAGCCAACAAGTTGGGTTTATAAGGTTATTAGGAGATGGAAGCACTGTCTGCTAAGCTAGTGGAATCACTGAAGAGCTAAGGATGCCTACACCAGAACTAGCTTGACTCCTAAGACATCCACACACACTGAACATAAGGAATCATTCCCTTCTCTGTTGCAAAGTCCCTCAGGACATGACTTTCCTTCTAGTGCTATTCAGGGGGTGTAGAGAAGAGAGACATCCCTCTAGTTCTGTCTATGAGGCTCCTACAAAAACACTATATTTGTCAAGCACACTCCTTTCCACTCCTACATAGTCCAAAGACCAAATCCTGTGCACACACAACAAAACAACCAGCACAACAATTCACAGCTCTGGGGTCTAAAGGAAAACATCACAGAACAAAATTGGAATGGAAACTTGGGTACTTCACAGCTTAGACTGAGCAATTCGATTCTAGAGTCCCTCTTGGCCCTATCGTGGCCAAAACGACTCAACAAGAACCCATAGCAACCCAAAATTCATGGGGAAACCAACAACAATTTCTCAGCTGCGTGAGGAAGGGAATGCAACCTGTGTGGAGGTGAATTCACATGCCCAGATCCACAACGCAAAGAGAAATACACACAACAAAATCATGAGGGTAAGGCATCTCTCCCAGTTCTCTGCATGAGGAAAATCCCAAAACCTGTCCGTGAGGAGAGAAAACAGCTGTCTTTGCCCGAAAATGGGAAAAATGGAAGAATGTTGTCTCTTCTTCTTTCTTCCCACGTGAGGAGGAACAGATCCCTGGTGGAGTGTGCATGTGGGCAAGGATTAACAGCCTGCCACACACCACTGCCCATGCAAAACATTTTTCCCGGGCAATAACTGCCCCCAACTAACTCCATAGAATTTAATGTGGTAGTTGACTGATTGTTGGGTTCTCCTATTGACATCTGGCTTTTCCCTATTGGCCCCAAAGGTTAAATAATTCCCCCTCCTTATCCTTAGGAAAATCATGCCCTTTTCATTATGGTTGCATTGACATAGCTGGTTGTGGGTGTTTTTAATTAAAATGCATGTTTACATGATGCCAAAATTAATATGTGCTGGATAGCACAATATACCATCGGCAACGATTTTAATCACCGGAACATAAGACAATTAAATCAATGGTGGGGCTTTTGCCTTTAGCTCCACACCACGATTAATTACAATATATACATCATATACATTTTAATGCAAACGGGGTCAAAACCGGGGTGTTACAACTGATAAAATAAGTTTAACAAAACTATATAATTAGATGACCAAAATCTATATTTCAAAGTACATATACACATAGGGTCTAATATAACAATGTCAAGAGCCAACAAAAATTATATTGTGGTAATTGGATATTAATTACATCTATTTCTTCTTATTTTTCACACCCCTAATTTTCTTGCACTTGTATTTACTATCCTTGATACTTTTGTTGAAAACACCATGAATGTAATTTTTAACCAATCTACGAGTTTACTCATATTTGATAGCATCCTCCAACTTATCATAGACCACACCAAAGCCAGAATATCTAAATCTTTATGTACGAAAACCAAAACCAAAAATTGTTTGTCCATCTACAACTTTGAATTCTTTGGCAATTGAAAGTTAAGCTAATAGTTATTCAATATAACCATGATTATGTTTGAAGTTAATCTAATAGTTCTAGAATAATTGGAGTTAAGCTAATAGTTGTATATAATAGTTATTTTTAAAGTTAATATATGAGCAATTGCAATTAAAGTAAAAGTCATGATTAGAGTTGAAGTTAAGCTAATAGTTGTATAATCAATGGAGTTAATCTCATAGTTGTATCTAATAATCGAGCAGTTCAAGTTGAAGTTTAATTTTTCCAACTATCACAAACTGTACTTATTAAATAATGCTAACTAAGCTATTTTTGGGTTTTTGGAAATTATTAAGTATGAATTTTGGATGACGCCCATAGAATCAATCTAGACAGTATACTTGTCTCATTCTTGTCCATAGATGAAAACACATAAATGGTATTCCACCCCTAAATTCTAAGATATATACACCTATCGGCGTAAATATTTAAAAAATGAAATGACAAATATGCCAAAAATATGCTTAGCCGCCAAGACAACATTCAAAAGTTTCCATACCAAGGTAGTGGAGTGACTGATGATTTACCAACCAACTGGTGGAAATGATCACCAAGGGGGCCAAGCAAAGCTAGTGCTAAAGCAATGCCCATTGGAGAGAGTGACTAGTTGTTAATGACCCACACGAATAGTTAATTCGACAAGTTGGTTCAGGTCAAGATGTCGATGATGTATCTTATTGGTGGATTTTTTTGAGGTTTTTTTTTCGATGACCATGGCCTCCAATCTTTAGTTTATACACACTTACTCTTCCGTGCTTTATTTTTATCATAACCTCCCCTTCGTGTCGATTTAATATTATTAATTTATCAATGTAATATTATTAATTTATTAGTATTAATTTTTCATTAGAAATAATATCTCGATGATTTGTATTAAAAAATTTAAAATTAATTTAATACCTATTAATAAGATTTTAGAAAACAAGTTTATAAAAAAACATAATATTAGAAAACAAGTTCATAAAAAAACATATAACTTCATGTTGATAATAAAAAAACCTATAACTTGAAATTCATAATAAATTAAAGTTATAATGTCTTTGTACATCAAAGACTTGCTATGCTTAGTTCTTCTTTAGTCATAGCTTCAAGACATGAAGCTATCATAAGAAAACCTATCATGCCTCAAAAGCTAGAAAACACCGGAAAATTGTCAAAATATTACAACCACCACTTATCACACTGATTATAAGCTATGATAGATAAATTATTACAACCATGTAAAGACATACAGTATGTAAGACATACCCTGTAGAAATCAAAGAAAAATATTTGAATCGGTCAAACGGTAAAAGACCTTCGACAGAACCAACTACTCTTTTGGATAGAGTGTCAGCCAAAAAGTTGAGTTCCTTGAATATATAAATTAAAGAAATCCAAGAAAAACAATTTTGTAGTAGTTGGATCACGGTTCCAAAACAACTACCTAAAGTGAAGCTTAATTTGTTGCTCATTCCACAATCACCCTTAATCCACCTAAAACGTAAAGAAACTTAAAACCTTTGTCAAAAACAAATTTGAGTAATCTCCACGATGCTAATAACTCAGCTCTTGTGTTTAAGTCTAAACCACAACCCAACCAAAAGAAATAACAATTTTCAAAAAAAATAATAAATATGCCTTCACTACATTGATCACTATTTAAAGGACCAACAATAAGAATTCCATTACCCATACAAATTCCTTAATAATCTATGGAATGGAGACTCCCTCTCTGATTGTTTTAAAAACTGGTGCCTGTTATCAGATGTAACTCACATCAAATCTTTACCCATCATTGTTCTATGGTTTATTTGGAAAGCAAGAAATAGATCTTGCTTTGAGGATTGTGACTCATCTCCTGCACAGATTTCAAGTTTTAGCTTGGGCATGCTGAAGAATTTACGGCAGTCTTTATCTGTGGTTTCTATCAGATCAATTTTTGTGGAAGAAATTGATCATTCATATGCATGGGGTTACTTTGATGGATCTGCAGTTGGGGATCCAATGATTTGTGGGGCTGGTGGTATTATGTTCATCTCTGATAGGCATCATATATCTTTCAAAGCAGGTTTAGGATTGGGCACAAATAATTATGCAGAATTATGTGCACTTAAGCTTCTCCTTAGGCTGGCTAGGAGGTATAATTTGGATAAAATTCAAGTTTTTGGGGACTCCCAGCTTGTTATTAATTGGGCAGCTGGTAAGTATCAATTACAAAATCTTGAACTAGCCTTGATTCTTCAAGATGTTCACTATTTATCGGACAGTCTTGATTATGTGTCTTACAAACACATTTATAGGGAAAGAAATTCCAAAGCAGATTCTTTGGCTAAAGCAGGGGGTAGCATACATGAAGGTTTTTGGAGTACTTGTGAACAGAGAGACGCAGAATCCACAGAAACTTTTCAGGTTTTCTAAATGCTGTAGCGTGCTGTCTGTCATATGACAGATTGCTGGTTCTTTGTAAATTTCACTGATATGATGACATGGCTGATTGATTTGCATTTGCTTTTGGTGATCTCAAGCATCATTATTTAGAGCTTGACTTGCGGGCTGGTTGGCCTCTATATATATGGTTCTGATATGGTTCTGATTGGTTTTGGTTATTATGGATGGTCTGGAATAGGCCA
>LPNX010288837.1:0-70446 GCA_001517045.1 Pseudotsuga menziesii
TTTTGACAATTTTTGACAATTTTTTGGTCAGATATATTAGTAATGTTTTGACTTTCAGACTTTATTTTAGAAATAAAATTTCTAAATATAATGTTTTTAATATGTTTTTTTTTCAAATAATTTGTATATTTTTTCTCGACTTTATGTGAGTCGTCACTTTTCGATAACTAATATAAAATACGATCATTTTTAGAGAAAAATTCTCTGAAAATTCATTGAAAATGGTTTTAAATGTCTTTATTTTCTGGAATTATTTACAATTTTGTCAATAAAAATGCCTTATTTTGTACATAAAAATGTCTTATTTTATAGAAAAAATCGTAAAATGTATATGTTTTTCATTATAAATTGCTTAAAAATGTATGTTATTTTGTTAAATTTCAAAAAACACACTTGAAAATAGAAATTAAAAATATTTTACAACAAAGATAATTCAAAGGCCCCCAAAAATGTCTGAAAATGAAAATGTGTGATACTGGCATCAACCATTTTTGAAACGGGGGTAAAAATATCTACTAAAATTAAGAGAGAGAAAAACGAGAACTGTGTCGAGTTCTCGTTTCATAGTATAAGTGGTTTAAATAGCTTCTGTAAGGTAAAACCATTTGGCTTCCTTCAATTTTTCTTGTAATCAAGTTCAGAAGTAAGTAACGACAGTAAGATATGTTTGCAACTCTAAGCATTAGAATCTCATTTACAAAGTATTTCTACTTTAGTTTATGTAATTTGTAATGTTATAATGATTGTTTTGTCAGTATTTATGCAATAGTACATTATCTTGTTCGTGTAACAATTGACCCACATTTCGCTTCTGCAAGATAACTTACAGCCTGTTAATCTTTGGACAGTATAAGTTCGATTGTGCAAACTGCAAACCATCATGCCTTCCTACATGAGATCATGGTTTGCCTATATTTTATTTTCAAGTCGAACCCTATGGTTCTAGTAATTTTTTGGATTCAATAGGATCATTCCTATTCTAGTTCTCTTCTTTAGTTATATAACTACTTTACTACCCATTTGATTTGGTGAATCTTTAGTAATTTCCAAGCTAAGTCATAACCCAAAATCCATCAAAGTATTGTCACTTTGAACTGTGTAACAGAATTTCATAATAGTGTTCTTACAATAAGTTTTTGTCCACTTCAGAATGCTGTTACCATTTGAGTTATTAGTTCATATAAGTTTTATAGACATGCATAATCTATTTGTTTGATAGATATTCAATCTATAATTAGTTTATGACTATAAAAGTATTTAAATTAGAGTTTATAATACTCTCAACTATTACATTATGCCATTTATAAAAAAACTATAACTTGTGGAGTCCTTGTATAAGAGATTTCCCATGTATAAACTAAACTCTTTGTACAAAGAAAACTATGGTTGATGGGTAATTAGCATGAGATCTCCCATAAAACATTGATCTCTTAACTATAGTAAAGGCCTAAAACTTTGATCTCTATCTATAAATAAGACATGAATTATTTGATTTCTATCTTATAATAACAATAGGCATGGGCTAGCTATGGAGCAAACCTCCCTCCATCAGATGGAGGAGGAGCAAAGTCAACGTTGACTTTTCTCCTCCTCCGTCCGATGGAGGGAGGTTTGCTCCATAGCTAGCTTATTCCATAACAATAATATTTAGAGGAAATAAATGCAACCCTTTAAATCGTAATTGTGATATTGTAATATAATAACATAAGGTTTATAGTGGAATGAGTCTTATGCATGATTGATTTTCAAGCTTTAACTAAGGTTTATAGGTGACATTCCTTGATAGGTCAACGTATCCATAACGTTGATATTCTTGTCACTACATTAGCATATGATAAGGCGCATATGATTATTGATTTGCATGGCAACATTATTGGGTTGATATTATAGTTTAAACCTCGTTCCCAATGATTTAATAATTGGTTTTTGATTTATGCAGGCACTATAGTCTACGACCCACTGCATGTTTGATTTTATGTGACCATGTGGTCGTCTCCTGACCAAGCATGGGAGATATAAAACACTATTGTAAACCTAACCCTTATCATTCTTCCCCGCAGTTTGCGCTAGCCCTTGAGGTTGCTCTGCTTGGCTTCCATGGCGGCCGTCACTCCTCCTTGCTCCGGTTGCCTTGTGTCTTGATTCAATGCTTGTTTTGTCACTGGTGTGTGGGTTTAAAATCCATTCTCAGTGGCTTGGTTCTCATTCTGCAACTTGTGGATATTATTATTGCTTGTGGCTTGCTGTCTGTGTAGTTTTTCTTTTGCTGTCTTCGTGGCTTACTGTCTGCTTCAGTTACCTTTACTGTTCTCGAGGCTCGCTGTTGTGTGAGGGTTACACTTGCAGGCTGTTTAGTTTTAAAATGCAAAGCCTGTAGGTGACAATGCTTCGATGAGGCTGTTCGTTGTTCTCCATTGACAGGTGAATAATAAACTTAGAGTTCTTTTACTTGCTATAAGTGTATTTACTGTTATCATGGTTTAATAGGTATTTGTTTTGTTGACAGTGGTCTTTCTCACTCCTTGAAGGTGCTCGCTACTGTAGACTTTCATGGCGGAGACAATAGATAGTCAACCAACGATTGCTGTGGCTCGTGTTGTGTTTCGGGTAAGCCTCGTGGTCCATGTGTTGGGTTTTCACCCTACTTGCATCAGGGTGGTCAATGGAATCACCCAGGGTTTGGGGAAACCCTCCTTCGACTCGCCATGAGTTATATAGTTTGATTTACAGGTTGCTTGTGGGTTTACCTAGTTTCGAACCCTCACTAGTCGATGGGAGACTCGGTTTAACTGAGCAATGTATTTAGTTTGAAGATGGATTTACGGCCTATTTAAAATAGTAGTTTTTGTAAAGACATTTTGGTATTTAGGCTTGGTTTAGTTTATCAGATGTTTATTGATATACTCTGTGTAATTTCAGGGTTTTACCCTTCTTGACTGTAAATGAAGTTTTATACTCTGTTTGAATACTTTGTAAGGGTTTTTAATTAAAGTTTTGAGACTGATACTTACGGTCGTAACTTAATTTTTTGCTTGTTTTTATTTGGAGTTATAAATTAGGGTTTAACCTGTAAAAAACCTTTGTTTGATATAAATTATTCTAATTATAATAATTACACAGTCTTTTTATTTGTCCTTAAAGGACTGTGAGTAAATTATATTACCCTGGTTATTTAATGGTTACATAATTTAATAAATTTGGTTTATTACTTCAATGATTTGCTAAATTGTAATTGTAATAATTATAAGGGTTTTAACCCTATCATTCGTTTTCACAGGTACACCTTGTTAGTAAAATAATAAGACACAGTTTATTTTAGAAGTACATTATATATATATTGTTCAGTAAATGTATTTCATTTCTGTGTATAATTGTAATTGGTTCTTTTATGATTAAGAAGAACTATTCTTATGGTTATCCTAGGTTACTAAAGTATATAAGAATATAGATAGATTATGTTCAGAAATATGAACTAGGGTTTATCCTATTTAACTTTTGTAATGATGATTTCTGTATTGCTCTTTTGTTAAATTTGATTACTGTCATAAGATTTCTTTAGTTTGTTTAAAAGAATTACCAATTCATAAACAATGCTGTTAATGGTTAATAATAATTTTATTTGTATTAATAATAATATTGTTTGTAAATACTGTATTCTCTTGAGTTTATTTTGACATATTTATATTATTAAATAAGACTGAGAATAGTCTATAATAGTTTAACTTATTTGATAAGATTATTTTGTAAACTTGGTGAAAGAAATGAGAACTTTCATCTTGTCAATACTTCTTAGATCTAATTTGTCTGTAAGTGTGTAGGGACAGCTTTTTATTAATAATACTTTATGCATAGGTTACTACTGTCTTTAGTTATTAATACTAAGAAAAGAATTCTGTAAGAGTTATCCAATTCTTATTTAGAGTTCAAATAGTTGCAGGTAAATTAGTTAATACTATTGGAAAAGAAATAAACTAACAAAATTATATTTACATCTTTACTTAACATAAATAATAAGCATTCAACTAACAATTCTATTTCTTCTATTTCAGTATATATGTATAGATTATAGAAGTAGGTACTGTGTAGAAGAATAAATTACATACTTGAACATACTACTGTTAGTAAATAATATGATTCTGTTTCTTTTTTGATATTCTAAATACATAGTCTAGTTCTAACAATCAACTCTACGAAACAGATTAATATTCTTTCTGGAAAAACAACTATCTACTGAAAGAAAAAAAATCAATACTATGAAAAACATAAGTACTCTATTCATTTCATATTCCTATTATACTTCATTCATTTAAACACACTACCTGTGCTAGAGTACGATCTGGATTATTCCAGATGGAGAAAAACACAGGTAGGATTATTTTTCATTAAAGAACAGATTCAACATCTAAAACAACTAAGAGATTTCAAGCTTAACAATTCACTACATAACATATAAATCATTCATTATTTGTTCCTACACAGATATAAAATTTAACACATAAATTAAAAGATAGTAGAACCTATTTTTAAAGCTGGATGACAACAGCAATGGGAGGCCCTTCCTCCCTACCAACTCCTAGAGAGTGCTCAAACAACGACTTCTCAGGATCCCTGAGCTTGTTCCTGGTCTCCTTGGCTAGGACTAGGTGGAGCAAACAACAAAGTACTAGTACACAGACTCAATACCAACTCTGCACACTGCAGCAAAATATTTCAGCTAGAAAGCTGTACTAGATCACTTTCCTGCAGTTTACCCCTCAAACACCTTCCTCAAAAATTCCCTTCCCAATGAATTCCTTGAAGTGCATTCACCTGAATGATTCTTCTCCTGGAATGAGCATCCTCAGCTCTCTTCAATGGGTACTTTTATTAACGTTCAGCTCTGATCTCACTTTCTTGGGGGATCATGACCCCAATTGTAGGGAAGTTGCCACCTGCAACATAGGAAGTGTTTGAGGATGCTGCCACTTGTCTATTTGCTCTCCACCTATTCTCCTCCACCAACTTGACCAGTAACACTTTTTTTAACAGCTCTCCCAAGCTGTTGTCTCCACTTTTATTTATTAAAAATTAAAATATTCAGAATTACATTCCACATCCTTGACTCTGTTGAGTCATCATTTACAACTTTAACAAAAAATATAACATAATGTCTTGGAATAAAATCAAAATAAGATAATATTATTTTGCAAAATTGAGGCATGTGACATTTCTGTAGCTGGGTGGGGATTTCTCCTCTCACAGCACCTTACCAACTCGCTCGACCAAAGTTAATGGTGCATTACTTATATTTATTGCACCGAGAGGCGCTCTACAACCTAGTATGGGGAAGATCTTGTAACGTAACATTACGTAACGATCCTCATGTAAATGTTAGCTATAAATATTATGAGGGAGATGTTGTAATATTATGTAACATTCCTCATGTAAACGTCGGCTATAAATATTATTTTCAATTATGAGGGAGATGTTGTAACGTTATGTAACGTTCCTCATGTAAAGGTCGGCTATAACTGTTATGTAATTGTCCTCATGTAAAGGTTGGCTATATAGAAATAAATGACTATATAAACTTAAATCAGTCAATTAAAAAAAAAGATACAGACCCAGTTGAGAGCACGATGCTTATCCATGAGTTTATCAAACAAGTTAAACAAATTTTCAATTAAAATATAAAATACATATACTCTCTGTAATAATCCAAATAGCTGAAATGTGAATACATGATAACGTACTCTATATAATAATCCAAATGGATTTTCATTGTGGCATGTCAATCAACCTGACATAATAATTCATATGGCTTGACTTGTGCGATGTATGCTACATTCAAATAAAAGTTCTAAGTTCTCTACGGTTTGCTCATGAATATTCCCAACGCCTTTACATCTCCATTACGGGTCTTACAAGGTCTGTACAGGCGGCTGATAAAATTTCAATATCTTCGGTGGAACCTTTCGGCCCTGTAAAAGCTTCGTGGTGATCACAACTATTATGATGGAACATTATGATCATTAAGTCCAACTGAGAACTTTTTGTGACCTACTTCTTCTTGATGTTTCCTCTCTAGCCTTATTACTTGAATATATAAAGATGCCTCTAGGATAATGACCAACTATGATACTCAGAAGCCTTGCCGACGCGAGGAAGAGGAGCTTCTCCTTCCAGTATTTGGAAAACATGGTGCATGCCCAGCTGGATCTCCGGTTAGGCATCTGCAACGAGAAATCAAGATTTATTTCCCAATCATCTGCAGCAAATGGCTCTGTACCTCTGAAGGTAATCACTACTAATTGGGCGTCTACTTCCTTATCACAAAGTATAAACGCTTCATCTGACTTTATTTTGCAAGTGATCTGATTTCCATGTTAATCTCAACGTAAATAAACCGAACATGAAACTGCACACAACAACATAGCTCACCCCAAAAAAACATTTCAATATATAAGGAATTTATTTGGCCCTAAGATGTTTGGTTCATTGAAAACATGCCACAAGATAAATTAGAACTCTCTCATGGTAGATTTAATTATGATCGATATATTGATATTACATGTTACAAGTTAGATTAGTTGGATTTGAATTTATGATGGGAGGATAACAATTTTTTTACAGCTTATCTTCACTCGCATTTAATCAATTTCAAACCTGTAATTTTTTAAAATCATTTGTACATTATCATGGAGATTTACATTTAAAAAATTGTTGTCATTGAGATTTATGCAATTTAATATTAAATTACCATCAATGTAACATCCATTAATGAAATAAAAAAATGCATATAATATAATATAAAATACAAAAAGATACACAAACAAAATTAAATGCATGCAATCTGAAATTAACAACATTTAGACATACACATAAAATTAAGGACGTTCATGGAAATTATTCGACAACATAAAATTCAATAAATAATCTCATAAACCACTCGGATTGATTGGCCCCATCAAATTCGAGTTTAAGTGAGTGAATGGTTCTATGAAATTAGTGATTTATATGCTTTTTAGGGTCATGCCTACGGTCAATGATCTTCAAACATAATATTCCGCTGCACCATACTTTTTTTTCAAGAAGAAAAAACCATCCTTTTATATTAACAAAAGATCTGTTTACATATCAGAATTACAACAGATAAATAACCTCTCAAAAATACCTTTCCAACTAAACACATATATAACAAACATCACCCAATAAGTTAAAATTTATCCCACCCAACTTCTCCAAACCTCGGAATTGTTTTGGCTCTAGTTTTGTTTAAATCATAAGTCGCTGCATAAAAATATAATCGTGAAAATACTATGAACAGCCACAATATTGAGGAAATGATAAATGACAAATTCATTTTTGAAATATTTAAACATTGGTGTCATACATTGGTATCAAATATGAATGTTTTTTAAAAGAAAAATATTTGAGATTTTCTTTTGGTAGAAGTTTTTTTTTACATGAGTAACTCTAAAAGGCCAACCTGATTGACAAAAGAAAGCTAGGATGCCACTTCATACAGTAATTTTTATATTGATAGAAAAGTAAGCAAAAATATCGCTAATTCGAATTTTTAGAGGAATATTTTAAGTTTTGGATTCGGATGGAAGAAGAATAATTATATTTTTGATAAAAAAAAAATTGTTAGGATTTTGGTGCATGTGAAGATAAGCCGCAAAATATAAGCAAATCAATAAATATCTATATATATATAATTTAAAATAAAATTAAAACATAATTATAATTATAATTATAATTTTAAATTTTAAATTAAATTTTATATTAAAATTCTTTTTTTTCCTAAATTTAAATTATTCAATGTTATAGTTAGTTAAATCTCCTATAAATTTAATTTATAAATATTACTATATATATTACACAAGAGAAGCATCTTGCCATGAAAATGAAAAGCGGCCAATCCCTCTAATTCCTACATAGATATTGAAAAAATTAATTGCACATTCACTCTTGAGAATGATTCGCAGGGGAATCCCTATAATTCTTAAGTAGATTTGATCCCTCTAATTTCTACACAGACATTGAAAAAAATTAATTATACATTTAACTCTTGAGAATAATTGGTAGGCCAATCCCTCTAATTCCTGAGTGGATTTGATCCCTCTAATGACAATAGCTTATTCTAGTACATAAACTAAAGATAGTAAGCTTACATGGATATATTCCCTTGGCACATGTAATATCAATGGAAAATTTGATGCCATGTAATTATCCACAAAAATATGTTGGCCTTGAACATGGTTTTAAACAACCATGCAAGGACTCCTAAACAACCATGCAAGGCTTATTAAACAACCCATGATAAAAGAACATCTCAATCTCTGCCATCATGCTGGAACTCAGCTAGGCGCTGAAGAACGCTACTAGATTTCCTCAGAAATGAATTTGCTACATGTTGAGCAAGGGGAGCACTGTTATGAATGCAAAGATAACGAATCTAACAACAATTCCAACCAGATAAAGAAATGGCCAACTCTCACAAGCACCATGTGAGAGTTGGATTTGAGTTGAATTAGCTGATCCTCATGCGAGATAGTTGTTGATAGGAATATCATACTCGAGAATTGGTGTTTGCATGAGGAGACACAAGAAAAAACGATGTTATACATATCCAAATGCAAATGACGATTTTTTAAATTCAAATGAAAAGTGTAATTATATTGTAATTGTTGTACTTCAAAGCTGGAAAGCATATTAAAACTTCCTTAGTTTCGGAAATTGTAGCCGGCAACGAAATCCCAGGTTCAGAATTTACAAGTGTGTTTTACTAGCATAAATCTATCTTAAAAACAAAATCTACCAATTGTCGAAATAGATCAAATTTCTAACTGTAAATATCTTTAGTGGAAATGTTGAAAAAATGTACAGTAATGTAGAATGTCCCTCTTCTAAGAAAAACAAAAGAAGAGTGATTGTTTGGGGTAAAAGGGAAAAACCTAGAATGACTGTAAATCTAAACCTTATTTTCATTTATTTAATCCTTACAAAATTATTATCTCTTTTTTCTAGTGTAACAATTTTTTCAATACTTAATACTTAGTACTTACATTGAGATAATCCTCATGATTCTATCTATGTTTTCAACTTAACCCATTTCTTACAATGTTGATCAAACTCGAGTTTTGTGTCATCGTCCAAGACTGAAGCCAACATAGATCCAACTCCTAGGCTCTATCAAGCGTCGAGAGGGATCCAATCTCCTGAGATGCAAACCTCTTCTCAAGTATTGCACTCAAGGAGGTTTGCAGCTTGAGAGATTGGATCCTTCTCAGTGCTTGATAGAGCCTAGGATTTGGATCTATGTTGGTTATGCACATTCAAGATATTACTTTACTTATCCATCGACAGATATTACAACAGTCAATTTAATGTTTTATTAGCTATCCCAACTAGCAACAATGCGACAGATGCATACAAGAACTATTTATAAGCAAATACATAAACACATATTCACAACACGCATTCATGCGACCCAAATACATTCATCTAATACACATTGACACAATAATTAACATGGAAACCCATTCAGGAAAAACCACAAAGGGGCTCTTCATCTAGCATGAGAAATATGTGTATCTTTCGTTTGCACACTCAGCTGCATAATCTATTCTAGATATTCTTCTACACTCTATACAGAATTCTCTCTCCTCTCATGCTCTCTAGTCACAGATATCAAAAGTTTTCTCTTCACTCTACTGTTGATCCACACACAACCTGAATTGACTCACTCTTCTCTTTGACGCTACTGTCGACCTGCACACATCCTAGGTTGAATCACTCTTCTCTTTGACTCTACTGTCAATCTATACAATGCCTAGATCGACTCACTCTTCTCTTCAAATCTTAAACTCTTCTAACAAACACAGAGTAACTAGGAAGTAAACAACAAAACCGACTGACCAGGAAGTAACAGAAGCCACTAACCGAGTAGGAACCAATGGAATCCAACCCAGATACAATTCGGGTTCTTCCTTATATAGAATCTTTACATGTCATTTTTATTTGAATTCATCATTGTTAGACAACAGAATGTCATTCCTATTCTCATACATCCCCATTACAACTGTTGGTAACAACTATCAGCCCAAAATGAAAATATGTTTTTTTCCATAAAGTGCGTGTGGCTCTAGCTGGCTTCTTACCCAAAATATCTTGAGATGTTATTTTCATCTGCTGCACACTGTCTATCATGGTTCCTTCTGTCGTGGATGATCTTGTCATGTCTTTACCTTATGTCGTGGACTTCTTCCTCCGGGCCTTCCTCTGTCGTGCGACTAGACTCTTCACATTTCGAGCAAAATTCTATCTAAATTTTGTATATATTTTCCTAGGGCCAACATTCCCCCAACACTCACTTGTGGTTCGTCCCTAGCCACACTACGATACTCCAAAAATTTTGTAGTTTTTACGAATTTGCTTTGAAAATATTGAAATATTTTCACTATCTCCTCTATCTCTCTACGCATATCCTCTTATGCCTTCTGCAAGTTTTCTACAAGGTCAGAACTTATGTGTTATGAAGTTACAAGTCTCATAGCCTCTGTTGCTTGTCACATCTTCTGATGTACATGATGAATGTGTTGGGCACTCTATATACTTATTAGTTAATTAACAAGAAGAGTGTTCAATATTTAATTGTCAGCCCATGAAAGCCTGTTATTTCAAAGGAAATTAGAAAAGTATATGCCTAAACATTTTCAGTAGTTGATAAGTAAAATGCAAATCATTCAATCCTAATCACTGCTCAGCCAACTCGGATCCTTGTAAGAAATCAAAATAACATTACCCATATAGAAATTGAAAAGAACTTCTATTTCCTATCATACTAGTATTAAGGTTTATGATCTAAAGAGAAATCCACCTAGAATTACTTTTGCGAAAAATGGAAGTCTAAATTACCAAATCAAAAAGATATCTAGTCATTAATCAAACAACAAATTCATCAAAGAAAATGACCTATCTAATCAGGAAAACTCTAGAAAGATAAATAACACACAACACAAGAGTTGAGCGAGTCTATAAGAGTTGTTAACACACTTCTGCATAAAGGAAAATATTAACGACACAGTCGACTATCACACCACACCACCTACAACAAGCCAAAGGAAAACCAAATAATGTAATAGATGAATAAATGGAGTTGCATCTAACCACATAAATGTATCAAATTGAAACTCCACACTTAGACATAAATAAAATAAACTAAAACATATAAACTCTCAACAACTCTGTTAGAAGGCGGGCCGTGGCCTTCAAATAGAGATGTTGTCGAAAGCTCACAAAGTCTACAACATAAAAATGATGAGAATTGTCATTCCTTTATTAATTTGATAAAGTTGCAGTTACAGTTATAGTCACTCTGCTATATTTCTTACAATTTGCGAACCCTTGGCTCTCCCTACCTGCGTATACCTATACAAGAGTAAAGCTATTTTGTTACATAAATTTCAGGCAGCCATGAATATCTTTGATCTTTAGGCTTTTGAATCATCAAGACAATTACAGCTATCCATCCCTTGCATAAAATCAGGTTAGGAATAGATAGGCTTTTAATTTGAGCTATTCCACTAATTGACATGCCCAGCGAAATGCGAAAGATTCTCGGGGAGTTTCAGTTGCAAGCGTGAAGGAGTATTCGAGATTCCTTTGTCATTAATGTTGATTGAGTCATTGAGCATGTAGTTTATGCCAATCGAGACTAACTTCTGGATATGACGAACTGTTGCAGTTGTGCCACCTGGTGATTCTGAATCCTTGTTTCAAATCATTAACAGATCATCACAGATGAAAGGTAAAATTTATAATTGTAAGTAAAACCAAGAATGAAATGAAATAATGAATAATGATTTATACCTAGGACTTTCATGCTTGTTTGTATGAGAAAGATAAGGATTTAGCTACAAAATGGGGAAAAAAATAGGGATAAAGGATGAAACATAGTAGGGTAAAAGGCGTAAATTTGGGACCCAACATCTCCCCCTTGCTATCTGATTGCATGTCCTTATGCAACAATTTGAACTAGTATGATTTTGAATCAGACTCAAGACTCTTCCTATGAAAATTTGTGAGGTTAAATGAAGGTTTTGGTACCTCCTCTAGTTGCAAAAACCCATTGCTTGTGATCAGAGCACCCCAACAGTCTCTTTCAGCTTTCTTTGTCATACTGTAGGTGCCCTTGTAGTCTTTGTCTGGTCACCAAATTAGAGGAAATATAAACCTCAAACCCAACTAGTTTAGTCCACAGGACTCCATACATTTAACATAGCCAGGTACTCTAGACAAGGCATATTTAAAATTTTCAAAACAAAACGGGTCCCCCTTAGTGCTCAGAGGGGAAAATTGCCATCTTTGACTGCTTCCTTGCAAAGCAATATCCTGCTGCCGAGATATCATATCAACACAAGTGGAGATGAATTTATATTGAATTACAACCAACTGATTGACTTTATCTAGAAATGTAAGGTTTCTCCTGTGCCTAGCAATTAGAAAGAGAGGGGCTACAGGTTCTCCACGAATCCACAGAGTGGAGCTGTCCTCAATTCTCTGAATGGTTTGTGAGGCCCTTAACCAACACAAATGATTAGTGACAAAAGAGGTAAATGATCTTAAATGAATATCCCCAATATGGGGAATTGAGTTAGCTTGAGTATCCATCATGAATTCCCTATCATACAGATATAACTCACATAACAAATTCTTCTCAGAAAATTCACTCTAGGTGAAAGTTTCCAAAAATTGAGAAGGTGTTACAATCTGATAGGGTCTGAGCATCTATTCTTTATTTTTCTCCATAGACTCATATTTATTTAACTCTTTTAACTTCTCCTGCATCTCTTCCCATCAAATTTTCTGAAACAAGATCTCCTCATCCCATTGTTCCCTTAATTATTGAATGATATTTTTGTGCTCAGTAAGGGAAATCACACCTTCATCAAATTGTCTTGCATGATGCTTCCATTTACTTACTTCAAGATTTAAAAGTGGTACCTATTTTGTCAACTCTTGATTATTCCTGTCCGTGGATGTCTCTTGAAGTTCTGCAACCTCCACCTGTGTTGTTGCTTCTTATGTTTGAATATCTAGAATGTGGACTGGTCTGTTGCTTCGTCAACCTCAGTATGAACTACTACTTCCTGTGTTTCAGCAGTTTTATCCTCAGTCTGAACTGCTACTTCCTGTGTTTTAGCAGTTTCAGTTTGGACTGTTGTTTCAACAAATTTTTTCAAAAGCATTGGTTCTTGTGTGACAGTGTTTGATTCTTTCAATTCCATTGTAGCAGTTTTGGCAACAAAATTTAAAGAAACTAGTTCTTGTGTAGCAGTGTCATGTTCTATATCCATATCTTCAGGCTGTTGGACTCCCTCATGCACAATATCTGTGTCACCCGCTGCTTATGGTCTATTTCTGTGTCACCCGACTGCTGCTCCTGGTCTAGAAGTGAATTGAATTCCATAGAACTACTTCCAGAAGGAATAAATTCGGTATTTACTGAGTATTGATGGTGCAGTGCCTCATTTACATGTAATTCTTGTTTAGGAATCTCATCCATCTTCAACCATGTTTCTTCTGCTGGTTCCTTATTCAGTGTCTCATTTATTCCTTGGCCTGAATGTGCCAATCCCCAGGATGTTATTTCCATTTTATCAACCTTATATCCTGCCAATCTAAATAAAACTCTACATTTAGGACATAACAACTCTTATTTTTCCTGGATGGAAGGTGTATTTTCAAACTGACTAGCAGCTTCTGCTAAGGTGTCTAGGCCTCGTGTTTCTTGCTTTTTGCTTGCCTCATTCCACCTTTCTAATTATTCCCTAAGTGTTCATGCATCTTCCTTCAACAATTCATTTTCATATTGAAAAATTTCTAACTGGGGTTGCACAGGTTCTTGTGTAACGGTGGCCACCATACGCGAATTTCCCAATGGCTCTTTTGTTTCAGTGGGTACGTTAGGTTTTAAAATGGGAATTTCAATCCTTTCCCTTTCCGCCGCTCAAGAAGCCTTGGTTCTTCTTCTTCTGGACAATTCTCCCCGTGTTTCAGCAGGTTCTTGTGTAAAAGTAACATCCATCGGTAAATTACCCATTGGCTCTTGTTTTTCAGTGGGTAACAAGGAAATTTCAATACTTACCACTTCTGTTGTCCAGGAATCACTAGTTCTTCTTCTCCCCAAGTTTCAGCAGGTTCTTGTGTGACAGTGGAATCCATCAGTAAATTACCCACTAGTTCTTGTGTTTCAGTGGTAAAATGGGAATTTCAATGCTTACCACTTCTGCTGTCCAGGAAGCCCCAATTATTCTTCTACTGGATGATTCTCCTCCGTAACTCGATCTTTTCCTCTTCCTTTGTAGTGTGAGAAAGGTGGAGACTTCTCCAGTTTTTGCTAAAGGTTCCTCCTCTATTGCAGTTCCTTTTATCTCCAAGGAGGTTTAAATCTCGACAACTTGAGGCCTTATTTCCTCAGTTTCTGCAACCTCTCCTTCTTTTTCCACTGCATTCACAGCTCCAACTTCCGTTGTCACTGATTTTGCAGCTGTTCCCCCTTCTATTTCTTATGCTGATGCTCCTTCATTTTCTTCTATTTCTCCAACCATTTCCTCCATAGGACTATCTGCTGCTACAACTCCCCTTGAATTTTCCTCTTGTTCATCTTCACCTTCTTCCAACTCTTCATCCCTCCCCCCAGCTGAATCCGAGGAGCTATGTTCGACTTCTCTATCCCCAATGTGTGTTACTGCAGGTGCATGATGCACCGCACCTCCAACAAACTGTTCCCATGTTAAGTTATTTCATGTCAAGGATATTTGCACCAATAATTTAATCAACCCATGGTTTGTGGTAGAAGAGAGTGGGTGTATGGAGTTCTTGATGTAATGCACCATGTTTTGCAGAGTATGTGAAAGGTAAAATGGCATATTTATAAGTATGCGATGGCATAAGTGAGACATTAGGACAAAATCATAAATGTAAACAAACTTATATATTACTTCACATGTAATGTACATTTTCAGAAAGGTAGCGAATTAGTACCACGGTCTTGGCAATGTCTCCAGTGCCACTCCTCTAGCCCTTTTCTGCACTTGCTCCCCTACTACTAGAAATTCTTTGACTGCTCTCAAATTGTGCCTCTTTTAGAAGAACCAACGATCTCCACTCCGAGGTAGTCCCATGACTTCTTCTACATCTTGTTCTGATGCATCTATCCTCCACCCTCTGATATTTGAGTATTCTCCAGTCAATTTCATAGAAAACTTGAGTGTTGTTTCCTCATGGAAACCATTCAATCTCCGAAAATAACCAATCCAACCAGCTTCAAGAAAAATTTCAAAGAAATCTCTGTTTGCATACATAGCGTCTAGATTTATAGGTTCATACCTGATTGGAGGACCCATAATGTGTTTTCTCTACTGGTTGTGATAGGCGGGTGTAGTAACTGACAGAATCAGTCGTTTGAATTGTAGCAGTTGGACAGAGTAACTAGATATCAAGGGTTCGTATGGGTGTTTTGAATTTTTTGGCAAAATTAGAAACATGATGTGTTACAGATTATCAGAGATAGGGAGACTGTTGTTTGGAAGTATAGGCAGGATGATTTTGAAAGGAATATTAACTAATTATGGAGTACTGTTAGGAGTCGAAAAGGTATAATCATTAATATTACATCATTTAATGCTTGATTATACTTGCAATCAGAATCCATACTTGATCATTGTTACTTGAGCCATCAATTCCTCGGTATGATTTGAACTTTTGATGCCAAGTAATCACGAGGGAGATGATTTCACATGCGCAATTAGGAATAAATATTTTGTCAAGCATTAATAAGGTGGATCATGTTCATATCGGCATTGATTTCCCAAACTCGTGAAAAGAGTGTAAAAGATCTCATCATGAAACAATAAGATTAAGTTGGAAATCTGCCCCAGACACGCTGAATTTTCCGTGAGATTTTCAGCAACAATACCGGCGGAGTTACGAAAAACGTTGGCGAAAAAATGGAGGAGTTGGAACGTGAAATAGACAACTTTGATGGAAAAGTAGTGGAGTTGCAGTAGACAATGGTCAAATTTAGCGGGAAAAATAACGGAGTTGCAGCGGGATTTGTCCAAAAATAGCGTAAAAATTAGTGGAGTTGCAGCGGAATTTGGCCAAAAATAGTGGAAAAGTTAGCGAAGTTACAGCGGATTTTGGCCAAAAATAGCAAAGTTGTAGGGGTATTTGGCCTAAAATAGTGGATTTGTAGTGGATAAAAATTAAGCACTCAACATAATTTCCACTAAAAAAAATTGATAGGGCTTGGTAAAAATATGAGGAATGATAAATTTCCCATCAAAGATCTGCAATCTTATCCATTCTTTCTTTCAAGGAATCATATCAGATCGCCCAGGATTTTGCAATTGCTTGACCCATATCAACTGCTTCTTTTTCTTGAACCTTCTCAGGAATACTTGTTCACAATTCTAAAAAACACACCCAATCATAACTAAAAAGGAAAAATGAATTGCGAAAATCAAAATTTTTTATTTATATTCAATTTTGTGGAATTTGCAGCAGACTTTTAAAATTTTTTAGAAACAGGGGAAGAGCCCTGCTCCTATACCAGTTGACAGTCTGGTTGAGCTGCGACTTGTGAGATAAATACATCCTTTGAGATAGGTTTATGATAAATTCATTGATGCAAGAGTATCATGGCATGCCAACAATGTGATGAGTTGGTCACATGCTGTGGCATATTTTTATTGTTTTGTTGAGTCATAGTTTGCTTGCACCAGTAGGAGTGATTGCATATCATGACTCCTTGCAAGGAGATAAAGTTGTAGTTTGTTTGTTTGTGATAGAGATGTTTTTATCATGCTTTGTAGTTGTTTGTTTTCAGTTTTAGGACGACTCATTGTAGGAGGTTATAGTTTAGCTTAAATAGGCATATTAGAGAAGGGAGAAGGGTTCTGTTCTTCAGGGTTAGAATTCCAACTTGCAGAAGGGAAGATCATACCTGTGTCTGGTTTCCACTTGAAAATACTTTGAGAATACTGAAGAAGGAGAGACGAGTTGTGTGTTTGTTCTGTTGCTTAATAGAAGGATTAGCTGTGTGTTTGCAGTGTTATTAGTCTAGATGCATTTACTGTTTGAATTATGTATCCATGAAGAGCTGACTTCGACGGTTTTTTGAACATCTATGTATTTCTATGAAATTATTGATTCAAGTGTTAAATTGTTGCTTGAATAGATGAAATAGGTCTTAGATGCATGCATAGAAGTGTTAGGCTAATTAATCTTGAATATTGCAGGTTGGATTGATCGATTCTCTGATCAATCAGCGCAACACGCAAATTTTCTGCCATTAACAAGTTTTACAGAGAATGAATGGTGGGGATTGAGTCCACAGACGAATATCTTACGGTCCAAGAGAGATCCGCAACAGAAGTTGCAAGGGTGATAACGGATCTAAAAAGATCTATGATATCCTCATCAAAGAGTAGATCGACGGTCGTGGAGAAGGCCGCAAAGATCTGACAGTTGGAAAAGGTGCAGAAGGAAATTTGCGGGGGAGCAACTTTGGAAATTTGGTTGGGTATCCCGCATCCCGCATCCTGCAACCCACATGTAGAAATATTGTTGCGAGAAATCCTGTTGCAGAAACAAAGTTGCGGGAAATCCTGTTGCGAAAACAGAGTTGCGGAAAAGTTGTTGCAGAAGCAGAATCACAGGGAGGTAATTTTAGAGAAGAATTTGGTCGAGAGATAAATTTGGCGATCCTACTAAGTGTAGCAGCCACTAGATCCTAGATGTTTTGGTTGGGTTGACTGTGGTTGACCCCACCTGCACCAGTCATAATAGATTACCATTTGCAAACAGAGGTGTCTATTTTTCATCAATAGTGGTCAAACGAATGGTTCCATTTTCAAATTCCTTATCTATTATGGAAGGTCCCAGCCATCCTGTGCATAATTTTCCTTTAAAATCCTTTTTAAATTGTGAATCATACACTAAATCCCAATCTCCTTTGCAAAATACCCTCTTCTTTATAAATCTATCATTCCATTTGGAGCACTGTCATTGAATTAAATCCATATGATGTACATCAACGATGTGCTTTTCATCTAGTTCATTAAGTTCTTCTGAGCCCCCATTAAATCCATGTTTTCCTCTATGGATTTTCTTGGAGTTTTAATTTCAAAATCAATAGGAAAAATAAAACTCGCACCGTACACTAGTTCATGTTAGTTTTTCAACATTTAAGCTAGCATTATGTTAGGATCTTTTCACTGAGAGAATAACAAGCATAGAAACAAAACATAAACACATCACAAGAGACAAGAGACACAAAGAGTTTTGGTCGGGGTAACCATAAATGGAGAAAACCCCGCAACTTCCTCAAAGATAGAATCACCACAAGATGTAAGACCCCAAAACAGTAAGATGCACTCCCAACAACAGTAGTCTTCTTCTTCTGTCTAGCCCCAGTATTTCCTTCCTCACTAATGCGCCACACTTGAGTGAGTGAGTGATATACAAGTGATAAATAGAGAGACTCTCACTCTCTATTTATATTCTTCCATTCACTTGAAATGCACTTAATCATGTCGGCCCAACTAACAATTACTTACTCGAGCCTACACCTTAATTAGTGTATAATAACTCAAGTGCCCCAAAACTGTGAGGACTTACATAATGACTTGACAAGACTTGTTTACATTATTAATCCTCCTGATCGAAACATCAGGACATGACTCAAATACATAATATACATAGAAGAATACATTCTGAAGTTACATATACATCAACACTCCCTCTTAACTAGGAAGGTATTCTTTCGACACAATTTTCAGTGCTGGTCTTCTTCTCTGTATCAATTGGATCATCTTTGTCTTCAAGTCATCTTCATTATCAGATCTGGATCATCATAGAACATCATTACTGGATCTGGATCATCACTCGATCTGGATCATCATCACTAGACTGGATCTGGATCATCACTCGATCCAGATCATCACTGCTGGATCTGGATCATCACTCGATCTGGATCACTCAGAGTCATCATAACTGGATCTAGATCATAGCTAGATCTGGATCATCTTTGGTCATCATCATGTGTGTACTATCTTGTCATAGGAATTTCTACAGATCCAACCCTTTTTCATGCTGGTTGTAGGCCTAGCCACTAGGTAGGTCTTCGCCCAGCACTTACATCTGACCTGCTCGTCAGAAAGGCCCAACACTCACATTCACCAGCATGATAGGAACATCAACTACCACCTGTGAAATGGATCTGCACTTATATCTGACCTACTCATCAGAAAGGCACAATTCCATCCAGGCGGGAACACATCCTGCTCACAATGATGAAGGGTTTCCACTCTTTCACCCAGGCTAGAATCGCATCCGGCTCACAATGATGGAAGACTTCTATCCAAGCGGGAACACATCCTACTCACAATGATGAAAGGTTTCCACACTTTCACCTAGGCTAGAATTGCATCCTGCTCACAATGATAGAAGATTTCTGCACTTACATCTGACCTGGTAGGAACTGAATCCTACACCCTTGTCAGAATGGCCCTCAGTCCCAGATTGAGCTACCTGGTAACTGACCAGGTGCCTCCACTCTCCCAGAGAGTGGCAGTATCCCTTACATCTATCCTACTCGATAGAATGGTCAACACTCACATCTGACATGGGAGGAACTTAATCCTTTAGCCATGAACAGAATGGCTCAGCCCTTACATCTGACCTGCTTGTCAGAATGGCTCTCTCAGTCCCAGAATGAGTGTTCCTAGTAACTGACCAGGTGCCTCCATTCCCATAATGGCAGTCAACACTCATATCTGACATGGAAGGAACCAAATCCTCTTACCATGACAGAATGGCTTAGCCCTTACATCTAACCATGGAAGGAACCAATCCTCTCACCATGTCAGAATGGCTATGGATCTCATCACTTTCTCTTGGAAGGAATATCGATCTGGAGAACACCAAGTCTCTCTCTGAAGTACTCGAACTTCAGCCTAGCCAATGGTTTCATCAATACATCAGCTATCTATTCCTCCGTCACAACATACTAAAGCTTCATTGCTCCTCTCTGCACCATATCCCTGATATAGTGATACTTGATCTCGATATGCTTCGACTTGTCATGGAACATTGGATTCTCTGACAACTTCATGCAACTCTGGTTGTCACAATGTATACAAGTAGCATCCAACTGGAGATCAAATATATCATACAGTAGCTTCCGTAGCCATACTGCCTCACAACTAGCTGAACAAGCTGCGACATACTCTGCTTCAGCTGTACTTAGTGCCACACAGGATTGCTTCCTGCTGAACCAAGAGATCACACCTGATCCCATACTGAAGCAACATCCCGAAGTACTCTTCCTGTTGATGGCATTGCCTGCCCAATCTGAATCAACATAACCCTCCAGGTTAATCTTTTGATTCGCTTCATACTTGAGCCCATAATCAACTGTACCCTTCAGGTACCTCAGAATATGCTTTGCATCCATCAAGTGAACACTTCTCAGATCTGTCAGGTACTGGCTCAATGTGTTCACTGCAAAGCAAATGTCTGGTCTCGTGTTCGTCAGGTACATCAATGACCCAATCATCTGACGATACATCATAGCATCAACCGTCTCTGATGAAGCATCACTTAATAGCTTCAGGTTCGATGCCATAGGTGTGGCCATAGCTTTGCATTCCAACATCCCAAACCTCTTCAAGATTTCTACTGCATACTTCCCTTGTCCAAGGAAGATTCCATCTATACTCTGCCACACCTCCATACCTAGAAAGTAATGCATCATCCCCAAGTCCTTCATCTCGAACTCAACAGCAAGCTTTCTCTTTGTGTCAACAATCAACCCATCTGTACCTGTCACAAATAGATCATCTACATATAGTAGGAGCATCACTGGGTTGCCATCTTCAACCTTGTAGTAAAGGTTGGAATCTGCTTTACTCTTGGTAAAGCCCAAACTGGATAGAAAGCTGTCAATCCTGTCGTACCAGGTCCTGGGTGCCTGTTTTAAACCATACAGGGATTTCTTCAATCTACATACATGAGATTCTCTGTCATGTGTCTCAAAACCGAGTGGCTGTTCTACATATACTTCCTCTTCTACTACACCATTCAAGAAGGCAGTCTTGACATCCATTTGGTGTATCTTCCACTTCATCACTGTAGTCGGAACAAGTACTGATCTGATGGAAGTGTATCTGGCTACAGGTGCAAAGGTCTCTTCATAGTCTACTCCCTCTTTCTGAGAGAATCCTCGAGCTACAAATCTTTCCTTATACTTTTCAATGCTACCGTCCGCAGCATGCTTGATCTTGTAGATCCATTTGGAAGTGACAACTGACTTATCTTTCGGTCTTGGGACTACATCCCAAACATCATTCTTCATGATCGATTGATATTCTTCGATCATAGCATCCTTCCATTCTTTTTGATCTACCACTTCTTCATAACTGGAAGGTTCTTTATCAATGAAATCACATAGTAAAGCTACATACCCAGAATTAGATCTGGTCCTCTTTCTTTCTCTGAGATTCTCTTCTGGAGCCCCATATCTTTCCGCACCTTGGATAAGTTCACGTACCCAAGTAGGTTTCCTCTTATGAGGATTCTTCTCCAGAGGTGGATCTACAGGTCTTTGTAGTTCCTCGAACTCTTGGTCTTCTTCTTGAGCTTCTTTGTCCATGATTGTATCATGACTTCTGGGTACTTCTGCTTCTGTTTCTTCAGGTTCTTCAGCAGGTTTCTTTCTGTATTTGCTGTAAGCTGTGCCTTCATCAAATGTCATATCCCTGCTGATGTCAATCTTCTTGTATCCTGGAAAGTAGATTCTGTAAGCCTTTGAGCTTTCCGAGTATCCCACAAATATGCCCTTCTTTCCTGAAGGATCTAATTTTGTTCTCTTCTCTTTTGGAATATGTATGTACACGGGACAGCCGAATATTTTGAGATGGCTGACTTCTGGTTTCTTGCTGGAGAAAACTTCTTCAGGAGTCTTGTTTTCGAGTACTCTATGTGGAGTAAGGTTTTGTACATACACGGCTGTTCTGGCAGCTTCAGCCCAAAGATGCATAGGTAGATCTTGATCATGAAGCATGGCTCTTGCAGCTTCCATGATAGTTCTATTCTTCCGTTCTGCAACCCCATTCTGTTGTGGATTATAAGGAGTGGACAACTCCCTCTTAATCCCTGATTCTTTACATAGCTCCTTGAATTCATTTTAAGTGAATTCTCCACCATTATCTGAACAAATGGTCTTGATCTTCTTTTCAGTATGATTTTCGATCAAGGCTTTGAATTCCTTGAACTTGCTAAATACTTCATCTTTGTTCTTCATAAAGTAAATCCATGTCTTTCTAGAAAAATCATCAATAAAAGAAACATAGTATGCATACCCGCTAAGTGAGTTTGATGACATAGGACCGCATACATCGGAGTGGATGACTTCTAGAATGCTTTTGGCTTTGCTTTCGCTGCTTGGAAATGTTTTCTTTGTATTATTTCCTTTCGCACATCCTTTGCAGACCCCATCATGTTTTGCTTGAATTTCTGGAAGAACTTCGACAGCTTTACTTTCAATAGGTAGTGCTCTGTAATGCACATGTGCAAGTCTTATATGCCAAAGCTCATTTGGTTCTACTATGTCATGGATCAAGGCTTGTTCTGGATGGCCCTTCAATTTGTACAAGCCTCCTTCTTGTTCTCCAATCACTATCGCATCATCAATAGTCTTTCCTTTTGGCCACATGATGACTTGACCATCTATGAATGCCACCCGCATTCCTTTTGCATCCAATGCTGAAATGGATAGAAGGTTCTTCTTCAGTCCTGGCACAAACAATACTTCTTTCATTGTTAGAGACTTACCAGATTCTAACTTGTATGAATATTCCCCACTACCTTTTATTGGATATTGGTAATCATCTCCTAGTTTCACCTTGTGAGGTGATTCATGTTCTGACAGTCTTACAAAAGATTCCTTGAATCCCGTCATATTTTTGGAAGCCCCACTGTCTATGAGCCAATCATTACTTCCATGAGTAATGCTACCTATGAGAGCTGATATCAGAACATATTCATCCTCGCTTGAAGAATCTTCACTTCATATCTGGATCTCTTTCTGGATGGTTCATCATCCTTTGCAGCATGAGCATGATGTCTTCTTTTGCTGCTCTTCTTTACTATCTTTTGTTTGTTAGGACAATTCCTTGCATAGTGTCTTGCTTCATCACAAGTAAAGCATATGATCCTAGATACATCTCTTCCAGTATTATCTTTGTGAGGGTGCTTACCTTTGAAGTGATGAATCCTCTTTCTTGATGGCTTGGAGTGAGTCTTGGAGTGCACTGTGAGAGCTTGGTCTTCACTACCCATCTTTTCTTCTCGAGCTACTATTCGAGCTTCTTCTTGAGAGAACTCTTCCCATAGTCTGCTGAATTTGGCCAACTTCTTTCTCGCACAAATTCCTTGGATGAAAGCATCCCATGTCCTAGGGAGGCCATTCAATGTAGTCATCACAATCTCTGCATTTTCCACTTCTTCATCAACAACTTCTAATTGTTCCTTGATCTGAGAAACCCTTGTGAAGTATGACTGGATAGTTTCTGCATTCTGAATCTTCACAATCTTCAGCTGGTTCCTCAGGGTCATCTTCCGATTAATGTTCTTTCCTTCAAACAATTTGGTTAGGGCATCAAACATAGCTTTAGGTGTCTTGAGAGAGGACACCTGTGGGATAAGATGATCCTTGATAGAATCAACAATGATCCTCTTTGCCATAACCATCTTCTTCTTATGTAAGGCCTTTGCCTCATCTCCCTCTAGAACTGGAACCTCCTCATGAATGTAGGAGTCTAATTCATTCTCTTCCAGGACCGGGGAGATCCTATACTTCCAAGCTCGGAAGTTATCAGCTCCCTCAAGCTTTTCATCAAGCTTGGTATGATGAGACATATTTAAATAAGAACCTCAAATGGAAATACAAAAGATTTTAGATCTTACCAGGTTCAAGATGTCGGATCTGAGACTTGAGCTGAAATCCTGCAGAGCTGGTTCAGGAGCAACTAGGGTTTTTCTTTTCCGGAGTTCTGTCCACCCAAATGCCTTCAAATTTGATCCTAACTTCGATTTTGTGGAGGGGATCAATCCAGGCCTAGGCTCACTGAAAAATTCCTCTTCTGTAAAAAGCCCTAATTTCTGACCCTAGTGACAGGTCCAAAACTGAAAAACCTCAGAATTGAATTTTGTTTCGACAGAAAGATGCGCCCTAGGGAGGAGAGTAATTCCACCTTACTTTTGCTGAAAATTTGTGGAGGAAGATCCACAAACTAGGAATCCCTAGTTCTCGCAGCTGCACAGTGTCTTCTTCTCAGGTTAGCTCTGATACCATGTTAGTTTTTCAACATTTAAGCTAGAATTATGTTAGGATCTTTTCACTGAGAGAATAACAAGCACAACAACAAAACATAAACACATCACAAGAGATAAGAGACACAAAGAATTTTGATCGGGGAAACCATAAATGGAGAAAACCCCGCAACTTCCTCAAAGATAGAATCACCACAAGATGTAAGACCCCAAAACAATAAGATGCACTCCCAACAGCAGTAGTCTTCTTCTTCTGTCTAGCCCCAGTATTTCCTTCCTCACTAATGCACCACACTTGAGTGAGTGAGTGATATACAAGTGATAAATAGAGAGACTCTCACTCTCTATTTGTATTCTTCCGTTCACTTGAAATGCACTTAATGATGTCGGCCCAACTAACAATTACTTACTCGAGCCTACAACTTAATTAGTGTATAATAACTCAAGTGCCCCAAAACTGTGGGGACTTACATAATGACTTGACAAGACTTGTTTACATTATTAATCCTCCCGATCAGAACATCGGGACATGACTCAAATATATAATATACATAGAAGAATACATTCCGAAGTTACATATACATCAACAGTTCATATGGGGAGAAACTTGTTGTGTTGCACCATGTTCTAAGGTAGGCCCATAATGCTTCTAGAAGCCTATCATCCCAATCCATGTGATGACTCTTCATTGTTTTTGTAAGAATTGACTCGATCACCTTGTTTGTGCTTTCCACCTAGCCATTGGCCTATGTATGATATGGAGAGGTTACTCGATGCTGAAAACAATAATTCTAAAACAAGGCCTCCATATTTCAGGACACAAACTGTGGTCCTTCGTCTGTCACAATTTCCCTAGGTACTCTAAAGAGGGTGAAGATCTTTGCATATAAAAAGTCTATTACAGCCTGATCATTAGCCTTTACCAAGGCCATAGATTCTACCCACTTGGTCATATAGTTAGTGAAAACCAGAATGTAAGATTTCTGTCTTGATGGAGGGTTGACAGGCCCTACAAAATCTAGGGCCCATCTATCAAAGGGTTCAACCACCAACTGTGACTGAAGTGGCATTTCATCTAATCTGTTTGGCTGCCCCATTCTTCGGCAACTGCCATAGGCCTGAACATACTTTCTTGTATCCTAAAATATAGTTGGCCAAATATAGCCCATCCTTTTACCGGAAAAATCCCCCCCACATGGCTCATCATTGCAGGTTTTTAAAATACTATGGATGTCATCCTCTCTTACACACCGCCTGATTTCCAAATCAGGTCCTGTGTAAAAGAGGTGGCTTTCAATCCAACAGTACATCGCACTTTGTTTTATAATTATACTCTTTTCTCATTTGGATAAGTGCGATGGAAGTTTACCTGCAACCAAGTAATTGGAAATATCAGCGTACCATGGGGAAAAGGTTGAGACCACAAATAGATGTTTATTAGGAAAGGAATCTTTGACTGGTGTGTCATCATCATTATTAGTCAGTCAAGAAAGGAAATATACAACCACATTCTCCTTCCCTAGTTTCTCAACAATAGTGATGTCAAATTCCTGGAGTAACAACAACCACCTAGTCACTCTAGCATTAGAAATGGGTTTGTTCATATAATATATAATAGCCAAGTGGTAAGTATGTACAAATGTAGAATATCCAGTAATGTAATGTCTGAATTTATTGATGGCATAAACGATAGCAATGAATTCTTTCTTCCTTACCATGTAGTTTAGTTCAGCAGGAGCCATATTCTTACTAACATAATAGATAGCGTACGGACTATGACCTTCATGCTATCCCATAAATGCTCCAATGGTTGTGTCTGAAGCATCTAAAGAGATATGAAAAGGCAGGGCCCAATTAGTCCCCCTCAAGATGGGTGCTATAGATAGCCTCTTCTTTAGTTATGGAAATGCTGATTGGAATGCACCAGTCCACACAAATTGGACATATTTCATTAGTAAAGTAAATAAAGGAGATGCCAACTTGGAAATTTTTTCTAAAAATATCCTATAATAACTAGCATGACCAAGAAAAATTCTTACCTCTTTCTGCGACCTAGGGGGATAGGAATATTTGAAATTACCTTTATCTTGGATGGATCTACCTAAATACCTGTAGTAGAGATAAGATGTCCCAGAATCACACCTTCACTCATCATCATGTGCCATTTTTTGGTGCTCAGAGATAGGTGTGTATGTTCACAACGTTTCATAAAATTTTCCAAGTTTTCTAGTGCTTCATCAAAACTATTTCCATAAGGAGTGAAGTCATCCATAAAGACTTCCATACAATGGTTCACCATTTCAGAGAAAATTCCAATTGCAACCCACTGAAATGTAGCTGGTGCATTGCACAACCCAAAAGGAAGCACCCTGTATGCGAAGGTTCTCCAAGGACAGGTGAAGGTGGTTTTATCCTGGTTTTCAAGGGAAATCTATATTTGGTTATATCCACTAAAACCATCCAGGAAAGAAAATAATTGTTTCCCAGACAGGGTGTCTAGAACCTGATTGATGAAGGGTAAAGGGAAATGGTCCTTTTGTATTGCTTTGTTGAGTTCCTTGTAATCTACATAGACTCACCATTTCCCATTCTTTTTAGCTACAATCACAAGTGGGGAGACCCACTCGATGTCTAAAATTGGGTAAATAAAACCTGCTTCGAAAGTTTTTTGGATTTCCTCCTTCATGATATCTCTCAAGTTTGGGTTTATTCTGCGCTGAGGTTGACATACATGATTTGAATCATTTTTTATATAAATATGACGGGTACACAGTGCTTAGGAAATTCCCCTCATGTCTATGTATTCCTATGCAAAATCCCCCTTGTGTTGTTTTAGTAGGGTAACAAGATGTTTCATTTCGTCAGCTTTGAGATTAGGGTTGATATTCAATGTTTTCCTTGAGTTGAATTCTATTGGAACAATATTGGAATTGTCAATTACTGGAATCAATTCGTAGTCACTGACTAAGGATTCTTCTATGAGTTCTTTTTGTTCTCATTATTTTAGTGTGCTATCCAGGATCTGATATGCTCTTTTAGTGACAGACGTAGGCTCACTAATGAAATTACAGATGGTAATATTTTCAGTTTCTGTCTTAAAGGTCAAGGCTCTCCCAATCGTTAATAAGGGTTGAATATCTTCTTCTTCCTCTAAATCCATCCAAAATGGAGTTTCAACATCTAGGCTTGGTTTAGATGGAGGATATAAAGTCATATTTTTAATGGCACTCCCATCAGAAATTGTCATGGGCCCTGATCTAAAACTAATGTATGCATCTGTTGTAGCCAACCATTGTCTTCCCAAGATCAATGGGCTTCCCCCCAGCTGTGACTTAGGATGTAAAAAAACAAAGTATGCAGGGCACTCCCATGAATCAAGGGAGACTACTATGTCATTCACAATTCCTTCTAGTTTAATAGTAGATCTGTCAGCCATCTCTAGTATTGTTGGGGGAGTCCTGAGATTAGCGAGTCCTAGTTGTTTGAAGGTCTCAATAGTCATAACATTTATTTATGTGCCTAATTCGACCAAAACATTGGATATTTGAATCTTCCCAATACATACCGTGACAGTGGGGTTACCCGGGTCAACGTATTTGTCCAATCAAACTTTCCCCATTATTATTTTAAATAAATTTCCTACCACATGCATTGTAGGTGGATCTTTAGGTTTCCTTCCTGGTTTTCTTACAACCATGTCTCTAATAGTTTTGGCATAGATAGGTACATCATGTAGGGCTTGTAATAGTGGAATTATTACATAAAGATTTTTCAACTCTCCTAGGAGGTTGAAACTAGGTTGTTCCATGGCCTTTTGCAAGGCTAATCATTCAGGATACAATGGTTCTCTTGAATACTGTGTAATTTTTGTTTTAGTACGTGTCTCTACAAGTGTTTCAACTGTTGTTTCATCATGTATCTCAATCGACGTTTCAGCTAGTGTTTCAATGTCCTTAATAATGGGGATCAATGAATTGAATGAATTTCCAAATCATGGATTCATTCCTTCATCAGTCACAAAGGATGGAAAACCCTCAATGACTATTGGTTCCACAACCCACCCCAATCCTAAGTGTAAATTATTTCAAGGGAGAGGGGAAATGGAGTAAGCTGGCATGATGGGAATTTTGAATTGTTGCACCGCCTTATTGTTAGAATTGGGGTTAGGTTGAGAAGGCAATTGAGGATGGAGTGGTGCACCCATTGGTGTAGCGTTATTTTGGATTTGCAGCTGAGGCTGCTAATACTGTGGATAGGATGGCTGATTATGAAAAAACTGGTTCCATGGATAAGTATTTCTCCATCCCAGATACCAAGGAGCTTGTTGGTTTGGGTGTGGTTCCCATGAACTCCAAGGATTCAGATATTATACTGCAATTTGTGAATGTTAGTGCCACTATGGGTTAGGATATGAGTAAGGTGGAGGAAATTGATTATTAAAAGTACTCTAGGAATTGAAAGGAGTAGGATCATAGTTCATACCTGGAACTCGAGGTCACCACGACTTCTTCTACGCAATAAAATAGGCATGTTTCGTGTCTATAGTGGATGCTTGAAAGACTGCTTTGGATTTTGGAAGCAAGGGACAATATTTGGTATCATGCTCCAATTCGCACAGACCAAAAACCTCTACCTTATCAAGTGGACATTCTTTCAGTGGGTGCTTCTTCCTGCACTTAGGGAAGAACACCCCAAGTACTAGATCTTCAGCCACTTGCTTCTAGTTTTCTATCATGACATCTAGTTGTGAAGAGATGGAACTCATCATGTCAGCTTTAAAATTCTCAAGGATATTTCCAATCTCTTCTCGAGTAGCACCTCCTCTAGATGACTTCTATGCCCATGAGAAAACACCTTGATCCCTTATGCTAGTTCTGGAAGATCCCATAGAATATCATTGACATAAGTCCAAAATATGATCAAAATATTCTTTGGAGATATCTCACTTCCCTAACAGATTAAGCATGTCCATACAGTCTTCTCTTATTCCCCACAACAAAATGATCTTGAGGACATCCCTTCCAATAGTGGTTTGACCTGACCTCTACACATTATACATAAACCTTTCCACAAATCCACCAAACTCTCATCATATTTTTGCACCATATTAAATAACTTCTCTCTCTTATCCTTCTTCCTACAATATTTCCCTAGAAACACTTGTTTCATCTTATCCCAGGTTGCATCAGTTTCGCCACCCAAGCTCATAAACCAGCGTAAGGCATTATCCTTTAAGGTATCAAGAAAGAGTTTAAGATTTTTCTCACTGGAGGTGTAATCATAAATTCGACAGAGAATGTCAAACTGAAAGAGGAATTCATCTGGATCTTCTATGGAATTCCCATGAAAGTGAGGTAACATTGAGGGTGAAATATTCTTCATGGGGGATTGTCTAGATGGTTACTGAATAGGGAACTGGAGTGTGGAAAATGTATCCTCATGCTGGAGGTCTCCATTATAATTATGATTGTCCCCTACCTCTTCTTCATGATCTTCATGGTGATGCTCGTTATTCACGATTACCTCTTCCTCTAGTTTTTCTCGATTCTTTTGATCTTCAAAATTCTGTCGAAACCGCAGCCACTCCTGTTTTGTAACTTCCTCTCTGTTGATCCGATAGAACTCCTCTGGTCCACCTAATCCAACTAAACTACCCTTATCTCCTGGAGTTCCTTCCATAGGGACACCGTATGGTGTCACAACTCCTCCTATTCTATCCACAGTTGACACTAATGCTTCCATCCTAGGATAAACATGACTTCTTCTCACAGATGATGGTCCTTGATTTTGAGCCCCAATAAGAGAATTAACCCTGGCAACTAATTCATCAACGAATGTATTTCTCTCTAAACTTGGGCTACAAGCACGACCTCTTCCACCTTCCAAGTTAGTATTTTGGGGGGTTTTGGGAATATCCGATTGAGTTATTCTCGTATTCATGTAAACCTATAAATCATGCAAGCTTATGAATCATACCTGATCCTCGGGTTAGGAACTCATTTGGTCTATTGAAGGATGCACATCTCTTCACTATGTCTTATCACTCCTGCACCTGAGAATCATACCTACTAAAGAAAATGAACCAATTCAACTACTAACTATGCCTTTCAATTACCTTCCCCGACAACAGCGCCAAAATGTTGGGCACTCTATATACTTATTAATTACTTAGCAAGAAGAGTGTTCAATATTTAATTGTCAACCCAGGAAAGTCTGTTATTTCAAAGGAAATTAACAAAGTATATGCATAAACATTTTCAACAGTTGATAAGTAAAATGCAAATCATTCAATCCTAATCACTGCTCAGCCGACTCGACTCCCTACAAGAAATCAAAATAGCATTACCCATCTAGAAATTGAAAAGAACTTATATTTCCTATCATACTAGTATTAAGTTTTATGATCTAAAGAGAAATCCACCTAGAATTACTTTTATAGAAAATGGAAGTCTAAATTACCAAATCAAAAAGATCTCTCATCATTAATCAAACATCAAATTCATTAAAGTAAATGACCTATCTAATTAGGAAAACTCTAGAAACATAAATAACACACAACACAGGAGCTGAGCGAGTTTGAAATAGCTGTTAACAAACTTCTGCATAAAGGAAAAGATTAACTACACATTCGACTATCACACCAAACCACCTACAACAAGCCAAAGGAAAACCAAATAATGCAATTGTTGAATAAATGCAGTTGCAACTAACCATATAAATTTATCAAACTGAAATTCCACACTTAGACATAAATAAAATAAACTAAAACATATAAACTACCAACAACTTTGCTAGAAGGCAATCCCTGGCCTTCAAACAAAGATGTTATCAAAAGATCACAAAGTATACAACAGAGAAATGCTGAGAATTATCACTCCTTTAGTAATTTAATAAAGTTGCATTTACAGTTACAGTCACTCTACTATATCTCTTACAATTTGCGAACCCTTGGCTCTCCCTATCTGCGTATACTTATACAAGAGTAAAGCTATTATGTTACATAAATTTTTGGCATCCAGGAATATATTTGATATTTAGGCTGCTGAATCATCAAGATAGTTACATCTATCCATCCCTTGCATAAAATCGGCTCAAGAATAAATAGAATTTTACTTTGAGCTGTTCCGCAAACTGACATGCCTAGCAAAATGTAGAGGATTCTCGAGTAGTTTCAGTTGCAAGCATGAAGGAGTATCCAAGATTCCTTCTTCATTAATGTTGATCAAGTCATTGATCAGGTAGTCGATGCCAAGCAAGACTAAATTCCAGATATGACAAGCTGTTGTAGTTGCGCCACTTGGTGATTCTGAATCCTTCTTTCAAATCATTAACAGATCAACACAGATAAAAGGTAAAATTCATAATTATAAGTAAAACTGTAACACCCCAATTTTGACCCCGTTGCATTAGATGTATATGATGTATATATTGTAAATAATCATGGTGCAGAGCTAAAGGCCAAGGCCCCACCATTGATTGGTTATGCTATNTGTATCGGGGCATGCGACATATATATTAAGTTTTGTCATCATGTAAATATGCATCTTTAATTAAAATGAACCCAACCAGCTATGTTCGTGGAAACTAAATTGAGAAGGGGCATGATTTTCACAAGGATAAGGGTGGGGGATGTCAAAGCTTGAGCCATGAGAGAAAATCCATGTGTCACCACCCTGTTTTGATTTTCCCATCTTTCCTTTTTTTATCCAACCACCACCATTAAAAACTGCTGCTGTTAGTTGGGGCAGTTATGGTTGGGAGTGGAGTGTGGCAGGACTATCAGTCCTTGTCCACACACATAATCCACCAGCGTGGTTGACCTCATGATGGAAATCAAAAACCACCGCCATCACTCCAGGGGATACTCCACTCTCTCCACGACGGGTTGAAACACTCACGCACTTCTGACTACTATGCATCCTCTCCATTGTTTGTTCATCTTCACCCATAGGCAGAGTTGTTCATCCTCACGCAGGACGGGAGTCTGTTCATTCCCACGCACAGGATTTTCCTGGTTTTACTCACGCATTTTTCCTCTACGGATTTTTTGGATGGAGTGGGTGTATACTTTCCTCACAGACTGATTCATGGGTTGCTGTGGTCTCCCTTACGTTATAGTGTGTTTGGTTGGGGTATTCTTTACATTTTGGGGACGGGAGTTTGTTCATTTTCACGCACAGAAATCTACTTTGTTTGATCTCACGCAGCCAGGAGGGGAGCCGCTTATCGGTTGTCATTCACATTTATCCACAAAGTGGAATCGGGTGTGTTTTCCCTCTATATTTTGGGATCTGGTGCAAGTTTCCCTCAAGCACAGGTTGAGAGTATGTATCTTCTTCTCCAGTGCGGCCTATGTAAGTCTTTTCCGCTTGCTTAGTTGTCCAGGACAGACTACTGTTTTCCCCATTTTGTGAATTGTGTTCACTGATACGTTTTGGGACTGTTGTAATTCGCTTGGGAGTTTTTTTGGCCACGATAGGGCCAAGAATGGCCCAGGAGTTGTTTTCCCTACCCAAGATGTGAATCACTTGTGTGACTGCATGTATGCAGTGGTTGGTCTTTGGATTGTGTTGGGAGTAGGGATGGGATCTTGGTTTGCTTGATAAACCTGGTGTGTTTGGAAACCACATAGATAGAGCTAGAGGGATGGATTTCTTCTCCACAACCCCTGAATAACATTGGAAGGGAATGCAGGGCCTGAGGGACTGTGTAGCAGAGAAGGGACTGATTCCTTGTGTTAGGTGTGTGTGGGTGTCTTATAAGTCAGGCTAGTTCTAGTGTAGGTGTTCCTAGCTTTGTAATGAGCTCACCAGCTTAGCATTTAGCCTTTCCCAACTCCTGGATGGCTTGATAAACCTAACCCTGTTGGATTGGCTGTCTTGTTGATGGCCTGATAAACCCAACTGCGTTGGCTTCGCTGTGTTTTGTGTATCCTTGGCTATTTGTGAACCTTCTTGTTCCTTATTCCTTGGGGAATCATGCCCAGCTCGGGGGTGGCAGTGTTGCTGAGAGATTAAGGAGCACGCTGGACTATGGTTGGGTGGAACGTTGTAGCGACGTAGCTGGTTGTGGAATGAGTTCTTTACGAGATAAGTAATCTTGTCTATTTTACTTCTACAATCACATTACTGTTAAATGAATATGATGAACATGTTGAATGCTTGTATGAATGCATGTTTCTTCCATTGTGTATGATAAATAATTGTATCTGTGTATGTTCTACTTCAATGCATTATGTTTCAACATTTTATGAATGTACATGTTCATGGGGCTCTTAAGTCTGGATGGTTAACGCCATGGTAGCATCCTCTTCGCCGGTCAGAGGGTCAGGGATGTTACAAAAACCAATCATAAAATGAAACAATGAATAATGATTTATACTTGGGCCTTTCATGCTTGTTTGTATGAGAAAGATAAGGATTCAACTACAAAATGGGGACAAAAATAGGGAGAAAGGATGAAATAGAGTAGGGTAAAAAGGGGTAAATTCAGGACCCAACAGAATGATGCATGCAATTCTTTCTGCTTTGTCCTGCAACTATGTGACTTTATTAAAACTTTGTTGATTTTGAGTTCACAACGCTACGACTTGTTGCTGTAATTTTTTAATATCCGCAGCCTTATCCATTTTCTCATTTAAGGGAAACTTATTCATTTCATTCTTCAGCTAAGTTGCTTCTATCTGAGTAGTGCACAACTGCTCGATGACTCTTTCTAGCTCTACATTGTCGATCAATGCTTCCCAAGTATGAGAAACTTTTTCAACGGTCTTGGCACACAGTTCCTCTACCTATTCTATCTCCTTCGTAGCTTCTACCGTTGTTTTCCTTCTTTCTTGGTTTGAAAATTTACTACTTTGGAGTGGAAGGACCAACAAGAGAGAAAACATCATCAAAATCACCAATTATATATTGAACTTCTTGGAAATATAAATACAAAATCCTAGGTGCTTTCTTGGACATTATTTTCTTTGAATTCTTCCTCCCCATAGGAAGAACGTTTTCATCAAATGCATCTCTGTCATCGATGAAATCTGCCATCTCATCTTCTTCCCTCAACTAATCATCTCCAAATATATCTTGTGCTTGTTGTATATTTGATGGTGATGTTGTAGGATCTCATATCTGTTCACCATTATTCGAGCTCTGGTTTAGACCGATGGATTTTACCAATGGATACTTCTCATTCTAGTGGGTCTAATTGCCAGTGCATCTGACAGTTTAGGTGGAATATCATCTGGTAGCTGAATTTCAACCACTACTTCTTCTTCTTCCATCATTAGTGTTGAGACAACTTTATTCTTGCAGGTACTAAAACATTTATTCATTGACAAACTACGTGGGATGGGTCGTAACCTTACTTCGGGGATGAATATAATTTATTTAGTTTTCTGTGCAATTCCTTCCTGTGGTGGAACATTTATAGCATTGTATTCCATGATAAGTGTGGGTTTCATAGTCTCAACAGATTCTGCAACTATGCTTGTACTAGAAATTAGAATAACCATGCTCTACAGAAAGCTTAGTTCAACTCTTGCAGTTGTAGACAACAATTTCTCTTCTTGAATGCAGCAGAATGAGATGAAAATTGGGCGTCAAGCTTGATAATTTCTACCCATTCAATTAGTCAGTCCTTCACATGCATGGACAATCAATGAAAAGGTAGTTGTCATTTCCGTCATATGGGTGATCGTTCGAATGATTACAAGGAAACCACCACTATCCTGTCACCTCAGTGGTAGTTATGGTGCAATAATGATCGAAGTGACCCAAAATGTATGTCACCAAAATCTCTCAAGATTTTCAAAATGATGGCCAGCTATCATTTCTGTGATTCAAATTCATCTTGTGAAAACATCATTGTTTCAACGACTAGTATCCTTCCTTTGACAAAATTATTTCAGTACAATAACCTAGATTGTCTTCGCCTTCTTTTTTCCTCTTTTTACAAACAAAGAGTCTGTGTCAATTTTCCTCTGTTTGTGACTTATTGGCAATCTGCAATGATCTTTCCTTTTTCTTTGTGACAGTTGATCTCCAGTGATTAAAACAAAATTTTTCAGAGTGTTTTTATTTTTCTTTTCCTTTCTTTTCTCTCTTTTTTCCATTCAACTGATTCATAGCTATCCTAATAAGGATTTAACCGACTTCTGTTTACTAGTCCTCTGACAGGTGTTCCATCCAAATTTTGCAATTGCATTGCGCCTCTGTTAGTGATATGCATGACAATATACAGTCCTAACCAATGTGTTTTTAGCTTACCCGGATGCTTGAAGAATTTGCTATAATACAAAAGAACTTGCTTGTTCTTGATGTGGCGATCATGCCATACTTTCTGTCGTTCTTTCTCAATGCTTTGATGGTATCCTGCAACAAAAAAATCTTATTCCAACTGTATCAGCTGCAACCATATTTCCTCAATAACACCAACATCTGTCATCTCCATGACCACAACAATCCTTAGGTTGAGTACAATGTATTCCATGGGAATCACAACTTCTTGTCCATATACCAGAAAAAATGGAGTTTGTCCTATCAAATTCTTACAAGTTGTGTGATATTCCCACAGTACCGTAGAAATTTTTGATCCCAGTCATCTCTTTGGACATTGCAAATATCTGTTAACGCATTCTCAACGATTTTTTTAAATGCTTCAACAACACCATTCACTTGAGGGTGATATGGAGTTGTATTTATATCCTAGATTTGGAAGTCTTTCGTCAGTTCCTCAATTAATTGGTTGAAAAAGTGTGTGCCTTAGTCACTTATCAAAATTTTCAGGCAGCTAAATCTAGTCACAACATTTTTAAATAAAAACTTAGCAGCAATCGCAACAGTACAATATTTTACTGGTGTTGATTCGACCCATTTGGTCAGGTAGTTGGTTGCAGTAATTATATATATAACACTTGTGTGCTTCCTTGTTGGACTAATAGGGCTCACAAAATCAAATACCCATTTATCGAATGCCTGCAAATTTATTTGTGGTACTAATGGCATTTCATCTCGTCGCGACGACTTTCCATTTCTTTGACAAATATCACAGCTGCAATAGTATTCTCGGGCATCCGCATGCATGGTGGGCCACCACAATCCTTCTTGCAATATCTTTCGCACTATAAATTTTCCAGCAAAGTGTCCTCCTACGAAACCAACATGTGATTTATTTAGTATCATCAGTCGCTCGTGTTCCAAGATGCAGCTACGAAGAATCTCATCGTTGCCCATTTTATATAAATATCCAATGATCAACTGTAAGTTTTCAACTCACACAACTAATTGTTTCTTCTATTTCATAGTAAATTCAACTAGTGGATAACTCATACTAAAAAATTGTATGGTGTCTCTGTACTAGTCATTAAACATTGTTATCACAAATAGTTGTGCATCAAGGAGACTATTGTCGATGTTACTAGGTTCATCACCACTTTAAACCCTTGACAGATGGTTTGGTCCTAAATTCAGTTGATCAGGTTTAACAATGACTTCAAAGTCAAACTCCTGAAAAAGGAGAAGCCACCGGCAAATATTCCCCCCCAACATTGGCTTATTAAATAGGTATTTCAATGTTGAATGGTCTGTGTACATTTTAAAATGTCCATGTAGCAAGTAGTGTCTAAAATTTTGCAGAGCATATACCATATCTAACCCTTCTCTTTCTGTCATGGTATAATTCTTCTTCGTTGTTGACAATTTTATTCTGAAGAAGGAAATAGGATGATATATCGACCCTTCACCAGGATACACTACTACCACACCGAGTGCGATAGATGATGCATCAACATGTACATGAAATTCCTTTTTCTAGTCTAGAAAAGAAAGTATGGGTACTGTAACCATCTTGTTCTTTAAGTGTCCAGAATCTCTTGGAAAATTTTCATCCACTGGAACTTAACATATTTCTTCAATAACTTCTCCAATGGAGCAGTCACCTCCACATATCCGTTGAAAATTTTTCTGTAGTATCATGTATGTTCCAATGTAGCTCTCAATTTCTTCATTGTTGTAGGGGTGGTAGGTCGACAATAATCACAATTTTTGTAGAGTCAACCAAGATTCCATAGCGATAAACTACATGGCCCAACAAAATTACAAATGGGGCATAAAATATACATTTATTTAAGTTCAATGAAATTTGATACTGGCGACAACGTTCCAGCATCATCCCGAGGCTTTCGATATGATCCTTAATGATCCCAAATAATTTCCAATCGTTGAAATAGAACTCAATAAATTTATGAATAAAATATTCGAAGGCAACCACTAATATCTTGGAAAAAATAGCAAGAGCATTCTTGAGTCCAAAGGGAATTACCGTGTATTGGAAACAACCTCACTCCATCACAAAGGTGGTATTATGTTGGTATTCCTTTTAAATTCTAATATGATGATAGCTAGATAAGCCATAAGTGAACGAGGAAATTTATTGACCCCCGACAATGTCCAGTACCTCATCTGTAAATTGAGTAAAAAATGGGCCATGTACACAAGCATCGTTCAATTTTCTTAAGTAGACGAAAAAATGCACTTCACCTGTAGTCTTTTTATCTTGCACTACTATCAGATTGATCCATTTTGATTCTTCTACAGGTTCTATGATACCTACATCCAAAATTTGATCTAGAATCACCTTCACTTTTTCATTATATTGCAGATTCAATCGGTATGGTTGTTGCTTTATAGGTTTTGCATCGGTATTTAAAGGTATCTTCATTTCTCCAAGGTCTTCGACAATCCCTTTCATCTCTAAGAATTTTGTAGGGAACAAATCTTGAATCTCATGCAATAGATCTATGATTTTGTCGACAGCCTCATCATCCTAGTAATATCCAATATTGGAAATTTTTGGATTGTCCGGTGTGCCAATATTTTTTTTACTTTTAGTGGATTCTGAAATTGGTCACTAGAAACACCAATTCCTTCCACTACGTGCATACCTTCAAAATCAGGTATCTTTACGTGGAGTGGGTCATCATCATCAGGTTCTACCATCACATTGTAGTGCTCCATCCAATGCTGAATTGTTTCGTCGTGCTGATTGATGTTTGTCATTGCGACATGGATATATTCAAATATATTTAGCTTGATTACTTGCAATGCAACATCAATCAAAAGATGATCATCAACAAGTTAAAATGTGTGTATGAAATTTGTATCTAATTCATCCCATTCAATGGTTCCTTATCTTAGTTCGTCTGAAGTATACTAGATCCTTGGTATCATTTCTAACATGTGTATGAACTGATGAACCCATTCACGTTGCGGACATGCCTCCCATGTCACATGACAATACTCAATATGTTCGACATGATTAGTCAATCCTATATAGTTTTGAACAATATGTCTGATCTCTTATCTGAACCTTATCTCCAACAATATTTGACACTGTGGCCATTCCGAGATAGATTCTTTATGTGCAATCCACCATCTGGTGGGTGTAGATTTCAGTACAAAGTCTAGGGTGGACAAGCGTTGATCTTATGCTAATTTTTCTTCAAAATCTATGAGAAAATATGAAAGGTTAGGTAAACATTCATAGAAATGTATCTCACTTTCCTCAGTTCCTACCCGTTGGACAGACAGTGTAGTTCTTGCGCACTTTCTCATGGATACTCTGTGCATCTGATTCTGCCAGTTTTCTAATGCTTCAACAGAATCTGATGTATAGGAGATAATACTTTTCCAACTAAGATTTTTGTCCGTTGTTGGATTTACATAATTGTCCCTTGTAGATGTGATGTTATAAATATGGTCAAGATAGTCCCCTTGTCCTTCACTCTTTACTAGTTAGACGTATCTCTAACCTTCTAGTGGATCAATTGGTGCGACCACCCTTAGCTTTGAATGTTCAAATGATAAGATTATTTTATTAAAATTAATGATGGTATGATTATCAATTTCCTATTTGATCCCCAAAAGTTAAGGATACAAGTTTGTGTCATTGACAATGTCGATTACTTCAAAATCAACATACGTTCTCAGTCCTTTTACTTCCATAGGAACTTGAGTTAGTAAAACAATAGGTAGGACTTTCGATTGATTTGCTAATATGAGTTGAATGGGAGACCAAACTAGTCATGGTTTTCCCATAATTTCCCATGTTTGCCTTGTTAGAATGTTGACGTCAGATCCCAAATCTAGGATAATGCAATCCATATTGTAATTTCCTATCTGGGAAGTCATTCTTAACTCATGGTCGGTCTTTAGTCCTTTCCCCACATGGTTTATTTTTCTATCTAGTTGCACTTATTCTTGATGTTCTTCTATTATAGCTTTCAATTCTGTGACGTCATCTTTATTGTATATTAGTGATAATCGTCTTTAAAAAAATTCCTTAAGTTTACTAACCTTTCTTGTTGATTTCTTTCGAAATAGATGATTGAATATTTTGGGAATCTCCCTTATTGGTCTTCTTGGCAGTGAAGGAGAAGACGTCGACACCTGGTTCTTTTCAATGAATTTTGGTTGTGCATCTAAGAATACTTCCTTTTCTCTTTGGACTGTGAACTCCACTTTCTTTTGTGTTGCTGGTCTCACCTGTGGTTGGTCATGATGTGTATCTTGGTCTGATCTAGTCGCAGCACCTCCCCTTGTCACAAAAACAATATTTGATTCCCTCGGCTCAACAAAAATCATCTGGATATTCAGGTTGGGATTCAGATTAGGATTCTGAAGAGGGTTTTTATTTACCACATTTCTAGCTTGCCACTTCCCAATCAGCTGCAGACATAGTTTGAAAGTATGATAAAAGTATTTACAATATGAACATGTCTTTTTAGGGATCGCACAGTCCCTAGCAAAATGTATTGGTTGTCCACAATTATAACATATGATTTGTCCTCTTCTGTGACCAAATCCCCCCCCTTGTTGTTGTCCTCGACCTTGAAAATTTCCATCCCCCTTGGTTGAGGGTATTGTTGTTGTGGATACTGATTTTGTTGATATTGGGGTTGAGGATACAAATTTTGCTGATATTGGGTGGGAGATATTGAGATTGCACTCACTCAGCTTGCATCTTCTCTTCATTCTTCATCAAATAGGTTTCCACCATTTTCTCGTGCATCAACTAGAAAGATTTGCAATCCTTCTCATCATGGCCTACATATTTACAAAATTTTCAATACAGACTAGTTGAAATACTTACAATATTCTGCAAGTATAAACACTCTTTTGACTGATGGTCTCTAGTCTAACATATTCTACACCAATGCATCCCTTGTGCATTTATCAAATTCTACACTCCTATTGTGACATAGTTCATGAACACTAGGAAATTGTCCTCGTGGTGTCCTTTTGTTAGCACTAAATTTATTTTTGTCAAAATTGGTCTTATTGCCTTCAAAATTTTAAGTTTTCATGGGTGATTGAGTTGGTTTCCAAAGTTTTCTCATTAAGCTATTTCCAAGTTGGCAAGGAAGAGAAGTTAAAGGAATTTTAGGTAAAAAGAGAAATAATTTTTTCACAAGTGGGGCAAAAAGCTTTATTAACTTTTGAATGAAATTTATAAAATGGTTTTATAAACCTATTATTTTATTTATATTCAAACTTATATAGTTTTGGATATTTTTTCCAAAGTAAAAAAGCAGCCTTTATTCACCAAACCAAGTCTTAATGAAGGTTTAAGCACTAAACAAGGTTTATTACCTTTCTTAAGGTATAATCAAACCACTAGCACACAAAATAATCCGACGGCTAATGTAAAAAGTGAAAACTCATCAACGAGTATAATTGTTTCCGAAGAGTAAAGTTGCGCGTTAATTAAAACAAAAGGGCTCAGCGGAATGTGTACGTGTAAGCTTATCCAACGGCTGGAAAATAAAGTGAAAATGCATCGATTGTCATCATCAGATCCGGAGGATAGAGTTGCACGGTGGTTAAATTGGAAAGGTGGTAGCGGAATTTAAACCACTTTCCACGTGGTAACTTTTGGTGAATTCTGCGGAGAAAAGTGGTTTGGGAAAAACAACTCAGTGGAGGCTCCATAATAGACCATTATTTAAAGTTGACTTGGTTTTTTCATTTCATTTGTATGCTGCGCGGGAAAGGAAGGAGACAGTCCACCATATTTCCAAACTCAACTTTTATGTGTTTTTAATCATAGGGAAAATGGCGGAGATAAAAAGTCTGATCAAGAAGCTGGAAATTGATTTTTATAGAACAAGAAAAGGGAATCCACCACTCAACAATGCAGAAGGGAAGCCCAAAAAGAACATCATCCCAGAAGTGTTGCAGAAATATATAAAGTGAGAGCATTCGTGAAGGTATTGGTATGTGTTTAAAGTCTTACAAACATAATTTACAGTGGAGAGTGTGCCAAAGCTTGGGATTATTCAAGTGTTTGGAGACACTATTAACAAATATGGCTACCTTGATCAATCAATTCATGGGATTTCCCTTACAGTGGATGATCTTACAAGGATATATGCTATATGTTCTTTATTTATGAATTACAGTTAAACAATTCAAGGTTTAGAAGCAACATAACATATTTTTTTTCTTATGAAAATGACTGTTTTAGTCATTTTATTAAACGACCTGTTTCCATAAAATAAAGAAGAATTTTCAAAAATTGAAAGAGTTTTTTCATCATAACATTGTGATCTACAATAAATTCTCTTAGTTTTTACCCAGGTGCTACAGGTTGGGAGCAGAAAAGTCATCTTCAGAGGGAAAATGTTCAGATGTCAAAATGACTGTTCTAGTCATCAAATTAAAATAATTTTTTACATCAAATGAAGATAAATTTTGAGAAAGTGAGAGAGGATTTTCGTAAAAACATATCTATCCACAATAACCTCTTTCAGTTTTCACACAAGTGCTATGGTTTAGCAGCAACAAAGTCAGTTGTACAGGCCATTTTTCATGTTTTCCAAAGGACTATTTTAGCCATCAAATTCAAAGCATTGTTTTGGACAAATGGAATTTAATTTGACAAAAATTAGAGAGGTTTTTAATCCTAACAGGCATATAATAAAAAAAATCCTTCATTTTTTACACAGTAATCATAGGTTGGGAGAATTTAAAATATCTTCACAAGCCATTTTTCTAGAAATCTACAATTTTATTATTTGTGTCATCAACTTCAAAGGAATATTTTGAGGATATTGAGATGATTTTGGAGAAATGAAGACATGGGTTTTGTTGGGAACAAGTCCAATTATAAAAACCTCTCCCATATTTCACACAGCTATCACCATTAGAGATATGCATGAGAAACGTTGTTGTAACTGTTTCTATTTTTAGAGTTCAGTTAGGTTTTGAATTCAAAGTTAGGTAGAGGTTATTCTTATATAAATTAAAATGTAATTGATAGTTAAGAGAGGATTTTCAAGAGCGGAGAGACTCTACATTGTAATGGCTTCACGTTTTCAGTAAATGAATGAAATTTGCAGAGGAGGAATGTAAAATCTTTTTCATGTCAGAGATTCTTGTGCCATCTTTTTCTTTAGTAAGTAATTTATTTATGTAACTGTTTATCCTATTTCCCACTCCATTTTGTATTTGATTTCTGCTTGAGCATTAGTTTTTATGGGCTAGAATTCATCCTGCATGCTCTAGGTCAATTGTTCAAGCATTTTCAAAATATTTTGTTCTAAATTCTTGCAGAATTCATCCTAGTTAGGTGCTCTGTTTGATGGAATGTCTCCCTTTGTCTACTAATCAACCCGCTAATACCTCAAGACTAAGGAAATGGTGCCTACCTTGCCTCTGATCATATACCTTCAAAACCTTACCTCCTGCAACCTATTTCGGATCTGATTGTTGACTCCATTGCCCAATGGTCTCCTCCATGACTGCCCTACCAAGTCTTTAAAATAAACTTGTCCTATTTGTCCCATCAGAAATCTGACCTTCTAATTGTCTTTGATTGAATATCTTGAGTATAAAAACTTTGTAAATAGTGAGAGATCCCTCTCTGACTGTATTAGGTTAGAAATACATTTTAAAGTGGTTTTTGTTGTTACCTTTGGATTTACCTTTCACAACCTGGGTACATTCTGAGTATTAACAAATTGGCGTCGTTGCCAGGGAACGAAGGTTCAAATCTTCCCTGGGTATAAACGACATACTTTCAGATTTGACTGTTGATGGTGAAGAACAGTCAGATATCAGCAAGGTTGTGCATCTTTCACCTGGCGACTCCATCTTTGAAGAATCTAGTTTTCAGAATTCCTATGGCGACTCCATTGTCACAAGATTGTAAAGTTTGAAGAGTTGATTCAGTATATTCATTTGTCGAGATGAGTTCTTTGTCTGCAAGGTATGCTCCTATGAATCGTGCTCACATTCTTGGTTTTCCAAATCAAATACCTAAAGTGGATTGGCAAACAGGTCTTCCAAAGTTTAAAGATCAAAAGAATAATGATGCTGCCCTTCATTTGGTTAGATTTCATATACATATACATAAGTTGGGAGTTAAATTGGATGAGGATTCTTTAATGAAAATGTTCATGGCTACTTTAGAAGGAGATGCAAGGTCATGGTATGAAGGGTTACCATCAGAAAGTTGATTTTCCCTTACTGATTTTCATACAGTATTTCATGAACATTACAAAAACCAATACCCATCCTTGTTGCTGGTTCAAGATTGTTGTATGCATGCTAAAGGTTTCATTGAAGATTTGGAAAAATTGTATAGTGATGATGAGTTAGTGGATGAAGAGCTTTTAGAAATTTTATATGAGAACCCATTTCAGAAAAAAGAAACACAAATTAGCTATCTTCACATTCAAGAAAAATCTCAGCAGTTAATAATTTCTTCCTCTACTGAAAGAGACATGAGCCAAAACTTTGATTCAACCAGCTACATTTCTTTTCCTGAAGTAGCAACACCTTACCAAGTCTCTCAACTGAAGTTAGTGGGTTTCTTACTTATATTTATTATGCACATTCAATATATTACTCTACTTAGCCATCGACAGAGATTACCACATTTAATATAATGCTTTATTATCTATCGCAAGTAGAAACAATGTGACATATGCATACAAGAACTATTTATAAGAAAATACATAAACACTTATTCACATCATACATTTATGTGAAACAAATACACTCATCAAATACACATTGTCACAATAATTAACGTGGAAACCCATTCGGGAAAAAACACAAAGGAGCTCTTCATCTGGCAGGATATATATATGCACCTTTCAGCTATGCACTCAGTTGCAGACTCTATTCTAGATATTCTTCTACACTCTATACATACTTCTCTCTCCTCTCATGCTCTCTGGTCACAAATATCTGAAGTTTTTAATCCTTCACTCTACTATTTATCCACACACAACCTAGATTAAATCAATCTTCTCTTCGACTCTATTGTCGATCCACACACAGCCTAGATCGACTCACTCTTCCCTTTGAATATATTGTCAATCCGCACATGGATTAGATCGACTCACTCTTCCCTTTGAATATACTGTCAATCCACACATGGCTTAGACCGACTCACTCCTCTCTTCTACTCTTTGACTCTTTTAACAAACATAGACGAACTAGGAAGTGAACAACAAAACCGATTGACCATGAAGCAATAGAAGCCACTAACTGACTAGGAACCAACAGAATCCAATCTGCACACAGCCTGGGTTCTTCCTTTTATAGACTCTTTACATGTTGTTATCATCCGACTTCATTCTATTATCCGATAAGATATCATTCATATTCTCATGCATTCCTGTTATAACTATTAGTAGGCACTATTGACCCAAAATACAGATATGCTATATTCCCTAGAGCACATGTGGCTCTAGCAGACTTCTTACCCATGATCTCTTGAGCTGTCTTTTTCAACTGTTTCATGCCATCTATCATGGTTCCTTCCATTGCAGCTGATCCCGTTGTGTCTTTCCCTTTTGTCATGGTCTTCTTACTTCGATTATTCTTCTGTCGCATATTTTCTTCTCCTACTACTTCTTTTGTCTTATCTCTTCCTCTATCACTTCTTCCTCTGTCGCATGACCAAACTATTCACATTCCAAGCAGAATTCTATCTGAATTTTTCCTATCTTTTCCTAGGGCCAACAATCCTATTGACATGAGCATCTTTTTCCTTTCCATGAATTAAAATAAAATAAAACTCATATGCAAAAAATTAAATAAAAGAACTAAACACCAAATTAGTAATTCCTAATCCCTAGCATCTACCTGACAATGACACCAAACATGTTTGACAATTTAATTTCTTAAATTTATAAACATTAAATTATCAATCTGGGAGATTGTAAACTTGTGAGAAGGCTAGAATTGTATGTGCAAGACTAGGTAAAAAACCCCTAAGTTAATCATACTACATTCAAAAGTGTTTTGTTTGATAAGACACTTCCAGGTTTCAAAGTTAAGTGCACAAGCATGCTTTGTTTTTAACAATCAATTAGATTATTCAATGAATCAATTAATTTTTGTAGCTTAATAAAACTATAAAATGAACTCACTTGAATAAAATAACAATGCTAAAATCAAAGCTAGAAGATCTTATAGACGTGGGTTTGAGTCGTGTATCTTCTCAGTTTTCTCAAGGTATCAGGGTTAACAAGCATTTAATATTTATGGTAGAAATCAAACACTGACTGGATCGGCCACTCAAAAACATAAATTGAAATGCTACAAAATTTCAACTTGGTCATGAGACTTATATTTCAGTCATTAATCACATTCCTTTGGTTGGGTTTGAGAGAATCGACTAGTTTTGAAAATACTATAGAAACTTAGTCTTAAATGCTTAAATGTGTAGGGAAATCCACACTTACAGAAATTTAAATCAGAATATGAACGAACAACTTAAGTATAAACAAATCAACTTAATAACTCAAGAAAGGAACGTGACTGAATTGTTGGGTATATATTATATTCTTTGCATGTGCGTGTTTAGTGGAGGTGCACATGTTAGTGCTATGTATGATGATCCATGTTGGCACCTTCACGGAAATGGTCGTTAGGTCATTTCTGATGCGAGCAAAAGTGAGCCAAAAGTTTTGGTTGTTTTTGGGTATTTTGGGGAATTTTCTAAAAATATGTAACTTAATCCTAGCTAAGGGATTGGAGTCTATTTTATAATCCGGGTTAACATATTAGGGTATTGGATGTTGTTGAATGCCTATATTTTGTATTGTGAGGATTCATAATGATAATGAGAAAATAGGAGGTGAGGCTCCAATGTTTTTCAGTTTTCTCGGTTAAGGGTTTCCATGGTAAATCTATGTGTTTATGTGTGAATTCTATGGTGTAATATCTATTTTTGTTAAAAGAATATGTATGATTTGCTTCTCTACACAGGTTTAAAGATTGCATGAATTGATAAATAGAATAAAAAATGTTGGAATAAATGAATACTCTAAGGAATTAAATATTAACTATTACACAAATCCAAAGCACACAAATAATAAAAAAGAAAACAATAGTGGTGTTGATCCTGAGATGAAGGGGGCCCTCCTTCACTTAGAAATAATCCACATACTCTTACTCACAAATTCATATGATTAACACATTACTTGTGAAGGGAATACACTTTCACTATAGATTACTAGGATTACCAAATATTTGAGTTTTTCTTCTACCAATATTGTATCTCTACCCTTCTTTCATGTGATTGTGTACTTATATGAAGGACAATGTTGATGGATCACAATTGATCCCTTGTTTTTAGAGTCGAAATCCCTATGAATAACAAATGCAATAATGTTTATTACAAATTGGGTCAATCACTGTTGAAAGATAAAAGTGTGCTTTGACTACATAATATTCCCATAACAAGAAATGTATGACAATAGATTTTATCATTTTGACTCAATCCTATTCTTATTAGATTGGAAAGAACATCCACAATTTCATGCAAGAATTGTTGTATCTATGCTGGAATTGATTATGCACAAGTATCTCAAATTCACGGGCAATTGGATCTCAATATTTTTTCCACAAATCTCATTCATATGTTAAACTTAATGAAGCATAGGATCATAAAGCCTACAAAATTCAAATGAAGAATAGAAGGTTATAGAAGAGAGAGAAGAATTTAGCATAGATTGATCAATTAATCATGGAAAAATTGCACACACATGGGGACAAAATTGGAATAATATGATTATATTCATGAAGAAATAATTGATATATGTAATACAATGGTTATACATATAGGATAATTTGAATTCCTAATATAGATTTTGAATCTACCAACCTAGATTGACTCTAGACCTAACTCAATATAGGAAAATCACCACTAGAGCTCACTAATGCAAATCTGGATCACTAAAACAATTCACACTTAATTAAGTGATGAGGGAAGGTGAAAAAATGCACCGTACTTACCATGAATAATGTAAAATAGATCTAGGATGAATGAGAGTGATCTAACTAATTGGAACCATAGAATAAATAGACTTAATTGAATACCTACTAGACTCAACTTTTGGAGACTATTGGTGGAACTCAGAGTGGATTCCAAAATTATAGGGATTGGTCCTTGGGGCACCTAAACCCATGCAATTAGGTTTAGTAAGTGGAAGATGTCCCCTAGGTGTGTCCCCCATGCATTAGTGGAGTGATGAAGATCTCCTAAGCTAGGAAAATTGATAAATAGACTATGTGGTGAAAGGGAGCATTAATAATAATCCCAACAACCCCCCCTTAATCCTAGATTTGGACAACCTGGGCCATGGAAAATAAGAGAAAAGGTCACCCATACAATATAAATGAAAAAAAAAACTTATTAGTAAAACTGAGGAAATGGAGAAAGACTCATGGGAACTCCCCCCTCAAAATAAGCAGGAAAATTAGGATCAAGCTTTCATATCAAGAGAAAACTTGTGAAAATATTTTTGCAACCTGCATCTCTATGGAGCAGTGAAGCAGTGTGATGGTCCTTGTGTGCACTAGTATCCTGGGAATGTGCATGTGAACCTCTGCATATTCTTCCAATCCAATGATAGTCAGGAGAAGGAATGTTTCCTTTGTCTCTTCTTTCTAGAGGAAGAGTGACATGATCCAATTTGTTCTTCAGTGAGTAAAATTGTTGATCAGACCTTACCATCATGTAGAATCTCTTTGGAATATTGTTGCACCTCTCTGAAGGAAGTGAATATGCTTGACATAGCACAATTCAATATTTTTGAAACTGGTATTTTTTTCTCCTCAGGTCAGATGGCTCTCCATTCATGTTCCCAACTGCCTCAATAACCTTTTGTGCCCATTTAGGCCTAGGATTGAGAGTAGGGACTGGATTTGGATATAGATCACTGTGAACTTCATCTTCAATTTCATAAGTAGATTCAATTGGGTCCTTTGCTTCATATTCTGAATATGAAACACTAATGGAAACATTATCATATGAAAAAGTTTTATGCAAAAATATTGTAACTTTGAAGAATATTCTAAATGTATTTTATTGTTGTAATCTATCGGAGATGTTTTATTCCTCCCTAGGGATGTTATTATTGTATTTGGTCATCATATAGTCACGAGGTAAAACCTCCATTGTAATTCAGGTCAATAGAACCCTCCAAAAAGTAATATTATATTGTTTTGTGTCTTCCTAGGTAATTCAGCCTAGTAAGTTAGTTGGGGCAGACCTAATTAGGGAAAAATTCAAGTGGAAGATAAAGTATGAGTAGAATTGGTGTGGTCCACAATTGGACACACACACACACACACTTTTGTATTGCGCATAGGAGAGAGAGAGATATATTTGCAAGGAGATGGAGAACCTATTTGAGGTTTTGTCTTTGTGCTTTTGATACATCTATAAAGAGGAAGTTTTCCTGGGTTTTATTCCCCTAGAGGGTTTCCTAGGATAAATCGTTGTCTATATTGTGATTGTGTTTCTTTTAGTGATCCTGTATATGCTATTGTTGTGAAATTGAATTGAATATTGATGATATCTATCTTAGCATATGGAATCTTAACATGGTATCATAACTATCCTGAATATGACAACTTTCACAAGGTGAAACTCTCTCTCTTCTCCCTTCAGCAAGAAATTAGGGTTTTTTTCAAAGTTGGAATTTCGGGAATATAGTTGGATAGAAAGTTGTGCCTCCCTATAGTGCATATATTGAGCCCTAGATCAAAATTTTTGAGTGGGTAGATATTCAATAAAGTCAATCCCTAGTTTGACTTTGGACCTGAAAACTACAGAAAACTGCAAAAACTGCAGATCAGAATCTTGCAAGTCAATTTTGAGAGGTGAAGGTTTTGAATATCCAAAAACCAAGTGTACCAGTAAGTTCTCCTCATTCAAGTGCATCTCCTGGTTAGGCCAGTTTTGACTTTTTAGAAATTTCATTTTTTAGTGACCTCTTGGATTAAATGGCCCCAAGCACTAAGCTTGATGACAAGCTAGAAGGCATAGAGAATATACGAGCTTGGAAATATAGGATTGGCCTCATTCTTAGAGAGAATGATCTTGACAAATACATCAAGGTAGAATTTGTAGAACCTGAAGAGGATGAAGCTAAGGAGAAGCACACGAAGGACCTGATTAAGGTAATGAGGATCTTTGTTGATTCTATCAAAGAGCACTTGATTCCTTAAGTGCTATCCAAAGAGACCACAAATAAGATGTATGATTCCCTATCCATAATGTATGAAGAAATGAACATCAATAGGAAGATGAATTTGAGATTTCAATTGAAGAGTACCAAGATGAGCCAAGCAGAATCCATCCAATACTACTTCATAAGGGTCTCCCAGTTCAAGGATAAACTAGAAGCCATTGGAGACTCCCTTGATGAAGATGAGCTAGTTATGACTTCTCTCAATGGTCTCACTATACCTTGGGATTATTTCATCCAAAATATGTGTTCCATAAAGGAAAGCATGAATTTTGACATTGTATGGGAAGATTGCATCTAAGAGGAGGCTAGAGTAGCCAATCGAGAAGCTCTACTTAAAGAAGATGATCAATCCCTAGCCACCCATACCAAGAGAGGAATAAGTCAATCTAACTTCAAGAAGGAAATCCACAAGGAGTATCAACCTCCCAAGAGTTTCCAAAGGACAAGAGGAAACAATCAAATAAGAAACTACTCCAACTTTCAATGTTTCAATTGTAAGAAGTTGGGACACATTGCCATAAATTGTCCATTGAATAAAGAAGAATACAAGAATAGGAACAAAAACAAAATACATCATGCACACCTATCTAAATATGAAGATGAGTAAGAAGAGGAAGAAGGACCTCAAATAAAACAATAAAAATAAGAAGATGCAGAAGAGTATGTATTAGTCTCCACACTCTCTGGGTCTATGACACCTAGAAAAGATACATGACTTATTGATAGTGGTGCTTCAAAGCAAATGACAGGACAAAAGAAAACTCTATCAAAACTTGAAGAGAATAAATATCCTCAGAAGGTCTTATTAGGATATGACTATCAATACCCTATGAAAGGAATTGGTGAAGCAAGCTACAAGCTTGATTCTAGAACCCCCATGAAGATGAAGGAATTCTTATATGTACCAGGTTTGAAGAAGAACTTAATTTCTATCTCACCATTAGATAATAAAGGATATAGGGTTGCATTCATAGATGGAAAAGTACTTATGTGGCCCAAAGGAAAATGAATTGAATATGTAGTTGTCATTGGTGAAGAAGAAGGAGGCTTAAATAAACTCAAGGGACATTCAGAAACAACCCTTGTTCATGAGACCACTAGCCCAAGTGAATTATGGCATAGGAGGCTTGCTCACATCAACTACAAAGGACTACCCCATGTGAGAAAAGTAGTGATGGGATTACGATATTTGAAGATCTATCATGAAGGAATTTGTAAAGGATGTGAAAAAGGAAAGAATATCAAGAATCCATTTTTGAAGAGTGAGACAAAGAATAAAGGTACATTGGAATTAATTAATTCATATGTATGTGGTCCAATGCCCTCCACATATTTGAGTGGTTATGAATATTATGTTACATTTATTGATGACTATTCAAGAAAGACATGGATATATTTATTGAAAACAAATGATGAAGTATTTGTAAAATTCAAGGAATTCAAAGGCTTGATAGAGAATCATTCAGAAAAAAGAATCAAGATACTCAGGACAAACAATGGTGGAGAATATACTTCAAAATATTTTGAAGCATTTTGTAAAGAAGTTGGAATCAAGAGGGAACTAACCACTCCCTACAATCCTCAACAGAATGGTGTTGTGGAAAGAAGAATATGACCATTATGGAAGCAGTGAAGACAATGATACATGATCAATATATTTCAATGCATATTTGGGATGAAGCAACGAGGATGAAATATTATGTACAAAATATATTATCCAATATTTATCTTGGATTCAATAATCCATAATAAATGTTCACATGAAAGAATAATGACATGAGACACCTCAAGATATTTGGTTTCCTAGTATATGTTCACATACCAAAAGAAAAGATAACTAAGTTGGACCCTTTTGGAAAGAAGGGAATATTTGTTGGATATTGTGAAGTATCCAAATCCATTAGAATATACATTTCAGGATTCCATCACATGGAGATTAGTAGAGATGTCACATTTGATGAAGAAGCAGCTCTCAAGATATTTAGAAAGTGTTAGCATGAAGAAGTATATGAAGAAGATGTACCTCCCATAAATATAGAAGATGCACCCTCCCCTGAAAATGAAACATTAGAAAACCATGATATGCTAGAACCTCAAGAACCTCCTACTATGAATATGTCACGAAAGAGAATAACTGCTTGGGTAAGAGAAGTTACACAAGAAGAAGAGAAGTATGGAGCTCTAGAAGGCTCCACAAGAGTAAACAAGAAGTCAATTCCATTTTCCAGTTATGTGCCTTTGATGTGTGATCTTGTAGATCAAGAACCTACCAGTTATGAAGAAGCTATACAAAAGAAATAATGGGTAGAAGAAATGATGGAAGAATACCAATCTATAATGAAGAATACTGTTTGGGATATAGTTCCCAAACCAAAAGGAAAAAGTGTGGTATCTTCCAAGTGGATCTACAAGATAAAAGCATGCAGTTGATGGAAGTATTGAGAAATACAAGGAAATGTTTGTGGCTAGAGGATTCTCTCTGAAAGAGGGAATTTATTATGAAGAGACATTTGCACCAGTAGAAAGGTACACTTCCATTAGAACCATCATGGCACTTGCATCCATGATGAAGTGGAGTTTACACTAGATGTATGTGAACACAACCTTCCTGAATGGTGTTATCGAAGAGGAGGTGTACATAGAACAACCACATGGATTTGAAGTTGAAGACATATGAACTCATGTATTTAAGTTGAAGCAGGACCTGTATGGATTGAAGCAAGCTCCTAGAGCTTGGTATGGAAGGATAAATATATTTTTGACAAGCTTGGGATTTACCAAAAGTAAAGCTGACCCTAACATTTACTTTAAGGTTATGGATGATGAAATTCTCATATTATTGTTGTATGTGGATGACTTATTTCTGCCAGGAAATGAGAAATAGATTGCAGAGTGCAAGAAGAAGCTCACTGAGGAATTTGAGATGAAAGACCTTGGATTGACGCACTATTTTCTAGGTCTGGAAATATGGAAAAACCCATAAGGAATACTTCTCAACCAAGGAAAGTATGCTGTGGAAATATTAAAAATATTTGACATGTTGGAATGTAAAGCCATGACCACACCCACGGATACCAACTTGAAGTTGTTAGCTGATGAATGATCAGAGTTAGTGGATGTGACTCAGTATAGACATATTATTGGGTCATTGATGTATCTGACGAATACTAGGCCAGATACATGTTTTGTTGTGAGCACCTTGAGTTAGTATCTAGTTAAGAATAGACATGTTCACATGGTAGCTACAAAGCATGTGATGAGGTACCTGAAAGGTACGATAGACTTTGGTTTATACTATGTTGGAGGTCATGACTACAGATTGTATGGTTATACATATGTAGATTGGGTTGGAAGTGTCTCAGACAGGAAGAGAAACTCAAGTGGATGTTATTGTTTGGGATCCACCATGATCACATGGTTTAGTAGGAAGCAATCCAGTGTTGCTCTTAGCACTCTCGAAGCCGAGTATATAGCAGCATGTTCTGCTAGTTGTGAATCCATATGGCTTCGAAAGTTGATGTCAGGTATATTTGACTTGGATTTTGATACCACAGTGATTTTATGTGATAACCAGAGTTGTATAAATATTACGGAGAACCCAGTGTTCCATGACAAGTCAAAGTACATAAAATTCCAATATTTTAACATACGGGATATGGTACATAAGGGAGCTATAAAGCTCTAGTATGTGAGCGCTGATGAGAAAGTTTATGATGTGTTGACTAAGCCTCTATCTTGAGTAAAGTTTGAATACTTCCATGACAATCTTGGTGTAGTTCAAAAGGAACTTCATCGAAAGGGGGAGCAATGATCATGATGCTGCAATAGAGGACCTTCCTCAAAAGGGGGAGAAATGATGATGATACTGCAGTGGGATTATATCATCCCTGGAAATTAGTCCTAAAATGATCTGTAGAATTTTTGTCTACAAGATGTGGTTGATGATGTTATAGTGGGATTGTATCATCCCTGTACCTTAGTCCTAAAGTGATCCGCATAATTTTGTCTCCATGATGTGGTGGGATTGTATCATCCCTAGACATTAGTCCTAAAGTGATCCACATAATTTTGTCTCCATGATGTGGTGGGATTGCATCATCCTTGGAAATTAGTACTAAAGTGATCCACAAAATTTTGTCTCTATGATGTTGTGGGATTGTATCATCCCTAGACATTAGTCCTAAAGTGATCCATAGAATTTTGTCTCCATTATGTGGTTGGGATTGTATCATCCCTAGCCATTATTCCTAGGTGATCCTCAGAATTTTGTCTTAGTGATGTGGATAGGTTTGCATCATCCTTGGAATTATTTCCTAAAGCGAAAGGGATTGATCATCACGTAATTATATCATGTGTGTTGAAGGTTATTTTGTTGCATATGATGTTGTTTTCGATCAAAAGATCAAGTGTTGTTGCATATGATGTTGTTGTTGATCGAAATATCAAGTGTTTATGTAGATGATCAAGTGATTAAGTGCTGCAAAAGATGAAAATCAAAGATGGATACTCAGTGCTATAGAAGATGATGCTCCAGTATTGAATATGTTGAATATGTTCCAGTAACTATTCTAGTTGCTGGTGATTGTTGAAGAAAAATTTCGATGACATATAGATGTATCAACTTTATTTTTTTGAATATGCTCTTTCTCTTTACTCCTACAGTTGATGTTGTTGTTGTCAGTAGAATACCCTTATCATTAAGGGGGAGTGCTAAAATATTGTAACTTTGAAGAATAGTATAAGTGTATTTTATTGTTGTAATTTATCGAAGATGTTTTATTCCTCCGCCAGGATGTTATTATTGTATTTATTATCATAGAGTCATGAGGTAAGACCTTTGTTGTAAGTTGGGTTGATAGAACCCTCTAGAAAGTAATATTATATTTTTTTGTGTCTTCCTAGGTAAGTCGACCCAGTAAGTTTGTTCTGGGTCGACCTAGTTAGGGAAACAGTCAAGTGGAAGATAACGTATAAGTAGAAGTGGTGTGATACTCATTTGAACACACACACTCACTTGTGTATTATGCATAGGAGAGAGAGATATATAACTGCAAGAAGAAGGAGCACCTGTTTGAGTTTTTGTCTTTGTACTTTTGATACATCTATATAGAGGAATTTTTTTTGGGTTTTCTTCCCCTAGAGGATTTCCTAGGATAAATTAGTGTCTATATTGTGATTGTGTTTCTTTTAGTGATCATGCATATGCTATTGTTGTGAATTTGAATTGAATACTAATGATATCTATGTTAGCATATGGAATCTTAATAGTTTAGGTAAAATTGTTTGAACTTCCCTTTGAAATAGAAGTTGAGACTGTATTGTATCTGAGTATGGCAGGAAGTGTGAGAATTTATATTCCTTGGAGGCATGGTGTGCAACACCTTTCGCTATAATCTTCCAAGTTGAGATATTTGAGATATCCACTGAGTTTTAGGACCAAATACTACTCACTTTGGTGGTCCAATATGTTTCATCTAGTATACAAATAACAAATTTGCGGCTAAGGAGGGAACATAGAGTACATATTTTAACACTCCATGTTTAACTTGATTGAATCCTTTCCTTCATCTTGAATTTGAGTGTCATCACCCATATGAATACTCAGACCATCGGTAATTTGTAATGAATATAATGATTCTATGGATGCAACCATGTGACTGGAGGCTCATGAATAAACAAGGAAGGCATGTGATTTTGAGAAACTAGACTTCACTACATGGAATCTCTCATCATGATATTTACTATTGTCTCTAGAGTTAACCTTCCTTGCACCTTCAGGGAGGGAAATATTGTGTTTCTCAAGGAGTTTTTTCATTTTATCTATGGTATTATTCATACACTATTTCCCTATATGGTTTCCTTTCTTATAGTAGGAGTAGACAATATCCTAGAGTGAAAGGTAGATACAAACACTAATAATTCTGGGCCAAGTTTGGTTAGTATGGAGAGCACCATTTTCTGATCCTTCTTCTCAATCCCACATTCCTTGCATTGCATGACCAATGATTTGAATCTTAAAAAAAATTGTTGTATAGTTTTGAACTTACTGGGTTGTAGTGCTATCAACTCATTCCTCAGGATATGGCCCCTCAACTCATCCTATTTTCCAAATAGTATTTGAGCTTATCCCATACTTATTTTGGAGTCTTGAATCCATCAAGATGGAACAAAAACTCCTTAGAGATATGGATGGACACGAAGCCAAAAGATTCATCAAGATTATTCAGATGATTTGATTTTTCCAACCCTTGTTATGTAAGAAAATATACATATATTCCCTTCAATCAAGGTAATTGAAGGGTGTGAGGATTCTAGGAGTCAGATCTACTGAATTCTCCATTTCACAACTATATTGATCAACAATTATTCATTAATTATTTGAATGTACTTGCAAAAACACTGCAAAACAACTCAATTCGAATCAATTTATACCAAACACTCTCTGCTTCAACATGTGCACATTCTCTGGGTGCATCACACCTGGATAGAATTCTCTGGACAGAATCCAAAGGGAGCACGACAATAATTCCAGGATTTATGTGGAACCTAGCTAGTCTTGGTGCATCAATGGAAGCTTCTAAGTTTTGATACTGGCTTGGATACTAGTTCTGATACCATGTTAAATTCAATGAAGCATAGGATCATAAATCATGGAGAATAGAAGGCTGCAGAAGAGAGAGAATAATTTAGCATAGACTGATCAATTACTCATGGAAAAATTGCACACACATGGAGACAAAATTGGAATAATATGAATATATTCATGAATAAGTAATTAATATATAATACAATGGTTATACATATAGGAGAATTCAAATGCCTAAGATAGGATTTGATTCTATCAACCTGGACTAACTTCGGAGCTAAATCGGTGTGGGAAAATCACCACTAGAGCTCACTAATGCAACTCTGGATCACTAAAATAGTTCACACTCAGTTAACTAATGAGGGTAGGTGATAAAATGCATCCTACTTCCCATCAATCATGGAAACTAGTGCTAGGATGACTAAGAATGATCTAACTTATGGGAATCAGAGCATACTTGGACTTAACTAAATACCTACTAGAGTCAACTGCTGGAGACTACCGGTGGCACTCAGAGTGGGTTCCTAAATTATAGGGGTTGGTCCATGGGGCACCTAAATAGATGCAATCAAGTGCAGCAAGTGGCATATGTCCCCTAGGTGTGTCCCCCTTTCACTAGTGGAGTGATGAATATATCCTATGCTAGGAAAATGGACAAATAGACTATGTGGTCACATGGAGGATTAATAATAATCCAAATAGCGTAATCATTCAACCAATAATTTATTTGGAATTATCTCCTAGTCTATTTTATGGTGGTTCTTTTAATCGAGTGTTTGACTGGAATGTTGGGAATGCGTTGTTGGTGGTTGCATGTAAATTGGATTTGATATAAGAAACATGAAACCATACCAATCCATCTAGGAACAAAACCCATGTGCCTCATTTTTTTCTCGGAAGGAGATTCTATATAGATCATCAAACTGCTACTGAGAATTTAGTTTCTACCGGATTTTTAACGATGACATTTTGTTGTAGGAATTTCAGTAGAAAACCTATGTCGGAAATATTAGGTGCTACCGTATTTTTAGAAATTCCATAGAAGAACTAAACTTTGAAAGTGGTTAGGAAATCACAAAATCTATTCTAGGTAACCACCAAAACATAGGAAATCAACAAAATTAATGCTCACATGTCTCATGAAGTAAAAATGGATAATATGGCTGATATATTGTCATGTGAATGATAAAAGGAATGAGGATGAAAGGATAAAACATATAAAAATGGATAAATGGTCATTGTAAACATGTCGAAACTAAGGCTTAATACTAGTCTTGTAACAATATGTTCAAAGTGCAAACTACTCAAAGGACTTAAAGAATTCCAATTGATAAATATACCAAATTATGTTATGGGACATTAATCTTGGATGTATTAAGGATAGCTACCCATGTATCCAATAGAGTCTTGAAATAAAAGAGTTGTGCATCCTATATTAGAGATTATAAACTATTTTGTAGGGTACCAATATGGCTACATGTTTTACCAAAAAAATATTCACATCCTTACTAAAATCAAGTGATTTAAGATGTGTTAGGCCAAAAGCGTGTGACAAAGAAAATAATTTTTGTCTTAACCTATAGAACATTGTGAACATGAAGGAGAATCATAAAGGAGAGGATATATGAGTTGAGGGTTGGATAATATCATCCTTTACATGAAACTATTGTAATTTATACAAAACTAAGTTCGAAAAGAGAGACCATCATCTAAGGCTACTGGAAACCCTAATTACAAATGTTGCCTCTTTGATATTTCATGTGTGTGCTTAAAATTATACGAACTATGACTATAGAAAGTGATGAATAATGTGGTTACATTATAGGAAGTTGTATTAGGAATGAAGTGTGGAAATTGAACCTAAGAGATAGAACAATTACACTCAAAAAATTACTAATCAAATATGCAAAATTAACACCAAAGGAGACTGAAATTGGAGCATAACACTGATATGTATTGAGTAAGTGTACAATATACAAACTTATGAAGTAATAGGATGTTGTAATATATAATTACATGAGAGAATCAAATGCATAAAGATGCCATTCGAAATAGTCAAAAAGCAGGCTTACCAAATCTAGTCAAATCCTCCATAGGTGCATAAATCAGTTTCCAAATCTAGGTAGATGATCACGAATTTGATAAGTCAAGTGGGAAAGATAAAGAGGGATGGAAAGAAAACTCATACATGATTTTATTTGGAGAAAAGGAGGTAGGATGATGTGGGGGGAAAAAAGTCAACTACACCTAGTCCAGCTTTTCCTTTTGCCTTAAATCAGAAATAAAACAAGGCAACTTTTTAGAAAAAACAGATATGCGCTTTAGAGAATCTCTAATAAAGAAGACATGCTAAATTGGGTTTCCAGGATGTTTCCCAAGTGCTCCATGACTCAGTTTTAGCATGTGTTGACTTATAAGACATGTAGAAGGAAACTAGCATATAATGGAATTTAGGAAACTAGGTAATAAGAAAAAAATAATTAAATTAATGTATAACGTAGGTAACTATGGGTTGATTATTCTAATACCCCACCTTAATCTTGAATTTATGAGTAAATATAAAAAAAATATAGGTCCTAGCAAAAAGTCTTAGTCACCCTTTACATACTACTTGTCCATACAACCAAAGAAAGAGGCAAAACCCAGTGGGAAAATCCTCCCTTAAACATGGACAGGAAAAACAAAATTTTGAAATATTGTCATCAATCATGCTTCATAGCATGATCAATAATCCCTAGCCATGATTTGATATTGCTGAAGGTCTTCTCACAAAAAACTTTGGTGAAGATGTTTGCTACTTGTTCTGAAGATGCATAGAAGAGTAGATCAATGGTACCATCATGCAGAAGCTGTCTCATGTAGTGCATATGGATCTCAATGTGCTTGGTTCACTGTCTCTGAACTGGATTATTGCAGATTCAAATGGTTCCCTGATTATCACAATAGATAATAGTTGAAAACTCTGATTCGAAGCCACATTCTCCAAGTATCCGCTGCAACCACAAACATTGAGTTGCTGCATTTACAACTCCTCTATACTCTACTTCTGTAGATGAGAGTGCTATGGCACTCTGATTCTTGCTTGACCCACTGATTGGTCCTTCTGCAAGAATGAACACATATCCTGATGTATACTTTTGATCTATGTTGTCACCTGCCCAGTCACTGTTAGTAAAATCAATCAAATTGAGATCATATTTTGCTTTGTAGAAGATCCTATGAGTTCTTGTTCCTTGAACAAAGTTTAGGATCCTTTTGGCTACTCTCTAGTGGATCTCATGAGGCTGATCCATGTATCTCAAAGCCACACTAACTGCATAAGATAGATCAGGTTGAGTGTGTGTAAGATAAAGCAAACCCCCAATCAACTACCTATACAATGTATTATTTACCATAGGAGAAGAACCTGCTTCTTCAAGATTAACTCCTGAAAGGAAGGGAGTCTTGCTTGGCTTGCAATATTTCATGTCGAACTTGTTCAAAAAATCCAAAGCATACTTGGACTGATGTAATTTGATTCCAAGTTGGTATTGAGCTATTTTGAGACCCAAGAATTGGCTCGACAATCCCAAATCTGTCATAGAAAATGCTTGGTTCATTGCATCCTTGAAGGAGGCAATCTCTTTCTTTGAACTTCCTTTAACCAGTAGGTCATCCACATACAAGACAATAATCATCAAAGATCCATGAATCAAATTCAAATATACATTAGGATCAGACTTGCATTGAACAAAATTCAGTGATAGCAAAAAGCCATCAATCTTGGCATACCAAGCCCTAGGGGCTTGCTTGAGCCCATACAATGATTTCTTTAACCTGCACACTAAAGATGGATTAGAAACAAAATATTCTAGTTTCTGCATGTAAATCTCTTCAATGATATCTCCATTTAGGAAATCACACTTCACATCCATGTGATGCACTTCCCACTGCTTCGAAGCTGTAATGGCTAGAGCTAGCCTTATGGAGTCCATCTTTGCCACTGGTGCAAAGGTTTCATTGTAGTCAATACCATGTAATTGTGAGTATCCCTTGGATACCAATATTTCCTTATATTTAAAAGGTGAACCATCAGAAGAAAACTTAGTCTTGAAAACCCACTTACATTGAACTAGCTTCCTCCATGGGGGAAGATCAACCAGTTCCCAAGTGTTGTTCTTCTGGAGTGAGTTGAATTATTCTTTCATGGCTATTTTCCATATTGGATCATGTGCTGCATATTCATATGTCTATGTATATGATTCAACCATCAGATAAGAATTCTCAATAAATAGAGGATCTTTCACACAAAGGGCACTCTCAAACTGAGATCTAGTCCTCCTAGTGTCATTAAGATTTCCAGCTAGTTCCCCAGCTGCATGAATGGTATTTTTCTGCCCATTTTGGTCTTATAGGACTGTTAGAATCTACAATCAAATCATCATTATCAGACATATCAGAATCAACAAACTCATTAGTCTCTCCACTTACAATCAATGGATCTGGTGGTGAAGAAGACTCTCCAACTTCAACTGCTGCTAAAGGCTCTTCTTGGAACTAAACACTTCTTTCAATGAAAGATTTGTTATCTCTCAAGTTGATCAGATTGTACTCTTTTGAATCTTCAGAATAACCAACAAATAGGCACTCTTGGCTTTGGGGTTGCAAAGCATTCCTCTTTTTAGTTGGAATTCTAGCCCAAGCCTTTGAGCCAAAAATCCTGAAATGGTTCACATCTAGCTTGTGCCCAGTCCAAGCTTCAAAAGGAGTCATACCATCAAGATGCTTATGAGGCACCCTATTCTGGATGTAGGATGCACAGTTTATATCCTCAGCCCAAAAATTTGCTGGAAAATTCTTAATTATCGTAATTAACATGGAATTCTTCCCTGGCAAATTTTGAAAATGTTACCTCTTCATCTTCAACAAATTATGAAACAACAACTTCTTCATGATATGTTTTCAATCCTTGACTATACTTATCATTATGATTTTTTGAATCAGAAATTGTATTATAAAAATCAGCCTGCTCACAACAATATTTAAAAAAGAATTCAGTTGAGAACACATACTTACAACGTTTCTAAAAACACGTGTGGAATTCTTTTAGTGAGGAAATGCTAGCAGCAGGAAGAGAAAAATACCATTCTTGTGCATCTTGCTCGAGTGAATACATGAACATCTTCATAAGCACATCTTCATGCTGTATATTTAACTGAACCATATATTGATGAAACCTGACAAGGTGATCTGAAGGATTATCCTCTTTGCTTTCTCTAAACCATGGAAGATAGTCTCCCCAAACATCCATAGTAGGTACTAGATTTGGAAAACCTGGAACATCGAAAAAATTGAAAGGTGCAAACCTTCGAGCCCGAATGGATTTCATGGACTTCGGCCTCTGCAGCTTGAACTAGTGGAGTCACCAATCGATTTGTCAAGATAGATTTTGCTTTTCCTCCTCAGAAAGAGGAAGGGGTGAAAACAGGTCAAATTACTTAGGGCTACATAAAGGTGGGGATGACTGAGACCTTTTAATTTTCCTAGCTGTTTTTCAAAATCTGTTCTGGGTCTGAAACACCCAGCTGTAAAGGTGAACTAAGTCTGTTTCTTGTTCCAAATCCCTTAGTAGCCACTGCGAAATACTGGTGAAAAGTAGTCTTTAAGATTTGTTGGTTTAAGTTCACCTCTTAAAACCAGGGAAATGATAAGTATCCCAGGAAAAAATATATTTTCAACTTCGTTCCCCAGCAATGATGACAAAGATGTATAACACATAAAACATAATCCAACATACAACACAATACTGAATTTCACCCACAGTTAGCAAGCATTCCAAGCATAAAAACATTAAACAATAAATGAATATACCAGCTGAGTAATTATCACAAATTATAAATGAAACCAGTCAATAATATGAAGGGCATATAGTGCATATATTTCATAGTTCAGTCTTCAAAAAACACATAAGAGTTTTTACTTAGCTCATAAACAAAGTTTGATAGCCTCCCATTGTTAGCAAAAAATCGAACCCCCTCCTGTACCATTGTCGAACTTTTATAATTACAAAGAATTAGTTATATCTTCCCTTCATTAGGTTGAATTTGAAACTACTCAATAGTTACAATTAATTGACTAAAAATAGCAAAATCGGATTCTTGGTAAATATGGCGAATTTCTGAAAAATAGGTGTCAAAGAGGCTTCCATATCTCTCAATCTGGGACAGCCGTGCAAAAACTGAGAGAGATTTTGTGAATAGGTCCATGATGGACAAAAATATCTCTTTGTTTTTAAAACTTCATCTCCAATCAATCATAATATGCCCTGTAAGATGACGAGTAAAACATGAAAATATTAAATATTTTTAAAACCCTTAAAAATAGGCTGTAAAGATTAAACTGACTCTTTCAAACCTTGACAGATGTTGCAAAACTGAGAGACTTTTTGTGAATGGGTATCTTATGAACAACAACCTCTTTTTTTTTCTAAAATTCATCTCCATCAACTCGTGGTATGCACTCAATTGCAATAACCCAAAACAGGAAAAACAGAGCATAATTCTCAATAATATTTGCACACTCCAAGTCTTCTATCAGTATTTTATTTGCAGTCACTAATCCTTAATTGGTTTCATGCAGGTACTCAATTTGATGTTTGTATTGCTTGATACCCCTCTGCAGATTTTCCTTCTTAGAATCAATGCATTTTACCTTCTACTATTGGCTGCATCCCTTCTGGTGTCCATGGAATTTTTAATTTCTTGTAGATTTCCTCATCCTCCTTCAAAAGTTCTATGAAGGTCATAGGAATATATGGATGTTCTTCAGCTTCAACATTGCAATGAACTTCTTCTTCAATTATCTCTCTTTTCTCCATACAGGAACTCTTTACATCACTTTGCTGCTGTTCTTGAATCATCTGATTTCGAATCTCCATGAAAATGTCAGAGATCTTAGTATCAGTGAAGACAGACTTATCTTTTGATACTACTGGTTTTTCACCTTTCATAAATTCTTTGCTGTCATCTTCACTAACTTCTTTGCTGTCATTTGACTGTAAAACTTTGCTTTCCTCAACATTAACTCGCTGTCCAAACTCAATGTTTTCATTTTCTTGATTTGAAGCTTCTCCTGGTTTATCAGCTTCTTCATCTTTGACTATGGACTTCTTTCTAAGCTTCTTAATCAGAGTTTGACCCTTATCTACCTGTCTCTTTTGGGACTGTTCCTCCTGCTCAGTCTTGAAACCTGACCAAAATAAGAAGTGCTTCCATGTCTTTTCTCTTTTCTATAATACAGTACTTATGATGAGTTTTATGAGCCCATGGTGAAAAATTGATTGTTTTGTATGGTCCTGGTGTTCCCTCACTCTACATGACATCTTCTATTAAGCTGGGAGCAAATATCTCTAAGCATCAAAGGTGAAGGGCACATTTTTGAACCGAAATTCTCCCTCATCCAGAATCCCTGTTGCTTCTGCTAGTAACTCTCTGGTTAATTTGAACTTCAAAGTGTCAAAAGAAACTACATGCTTGTCTAAATATTGTGCAAACTTGTAAAAACCCTTTGAATGATAACCTTCAATCTTTTCAAAGAAAACTAACCCTCCTGCTTCTGCAAACAATTGTGCACAATCTGGAAATCTTTTGACCCATCTTAAGTCTGAGGGTTCTGCCCTATTGGTCTTTCCACTCTTTTTCATTTTGAAATATTGTCAACAACTTCTATCAATATAGCACAGCTTGACTGTCTTCAAATTTTGATAAATTGACAGAGAATACAGTATAGGAGAACCCAAAAGACCTTACTCTGAATTCTTTCGTTTAAATGATAAATACTTTAAACTCAGTGACTAAGAATTCATCATTTAACATGGATTATGTTTAAAACTAATAGTCTGTCATCAATTCTGTAATTAGTCGTTTGTTCAGAAAAACCCCAAATTAATAAACCTTGGTAATGTCTTGTAGACTAACTGTTAAAAATGACTAATTCAACTCCTGGAATCTTGTTATCTCAATTGTCAAGTGTCGAATTGCATGCTTCACTTTCCTCTGACCACTTTGACCACTCCAGCCAACTGCTCCTGAAAGCCCTAATTTTCGCTCTGTTTCAAAATTCTGATTATCAAGCACTGATTTTTTTCCACGATCTTCACTTTCTCTTCATGCACTTCAGGTAAAAACATAATTCCATACACCTTTGTCTCATTATGCTCTGCTATCATTATTACATTACCTTTGCAAGAAAACTACCACAGCTCACCTTCATGATGATTTACTTGAAGGATTAACACCCGTTATAATGCTCATTCTGGAGGAAAACACATATCAAATCCATCAACCAGTATGAATGACATCTCATGTGTGAAAATTTCAAAAAATATGACCCAAAAATGATGATTTTTAGATAGCGTGACTTTCTTGTAGCACCCCTGTGTAACTTTTCCTAGCTTGCGCTATAAGAATATCTGTTTTATGATTTTTTAACCAAAACTCCAAAAAAAGTGTTATTTTTTGGTAAATAACTTTAAATAAGGTCTTATGATATTTCTTTATAACCTTTCAGAAATATATACATCCTATAAGCCCATAAAAACCATGAAATTAATTAAGTAAAGCAAAAATTAAAAAGAAAACCTGTTAAATCAACTATAAACATAAGGCTAAAGTCAAAATATTTTAAAAGAAACCAAGGTCAAAACTTTAAAACAATAAGGAAAAAAATCATATTTTTAAGACAAGCAAATTGTTCAAAAATAGAAAACAAAAACAAGCTATAACATCTGGCTCCTGCTACGGGATGAAGTCCTCCCTGTGAGGCTTCAAGAACCTGTAGACTAGTGCCTTATGTAACCAAAACTGCCTGCTATTCTACAAAACATCCATTGGTCTATGGAGTCTTTATTCAATCCTTCACACACTGATATATACAATGAAAATCAAATCTCTTTCTTTGAGGAACCTTCCATTTACTGAATCAAATTGTAATCCCATTTCCAATGTAACCAGGAAATTTTTTTATCAACCCACCAAAACTTGTTTCCAACTTCGAATATATATATATATATATATAATCATAAATATTGGAAAACATGAAGAGCAAAGATCTAACAACTTATACTCACTTTCATCAAATGGTGTCTCTAAAATAACAGATTTATAACTTAGTATTGACTGTAAATAATTTGCCACTGGATCATAAAAATTTCCAAAAGTTACCTCTTCTTGTTCAATGAAAAAGATAGGCTTTCCATACGAATATTTTGTTCCATGAATATCAAGCAAGCATTGGTGATAAAAGACATCAATATCAGCCTGAATTTGCTCCAGAATTTTTTGGACAGTATCATCAATAATGTCAACAAGCTGAACCTCCTTTTCCACACTGTCTTCAAATGGATAACTATCATACATTGGCTTCGGCTGTTCAAGGATAATGGATTGAATGCATTCCTGATCCTGCTGATCAGATTGTGCCATATCACACACCTCACACATTTCTGGGTCTTTCTTTTCAATTTCATCATCATATTTATTAAAAATTAGAGCATCTTCATAAAGGTTTTGAACAACAGATTTATCATAACCATGAATATGAGAAACTTCTGATATAACGTTAAAAATGTGAACAACCTGGCTTTCATCAATTTTAGTATAAAAAAAAAGGAATAGAATATAATTCATCACAGAATTCTTGTCTTGGAACCCTAATCTCTTCCACATAACAAGGAACATTCTGGGAAATTTCGAATGATAAGCTGAAGGTTCATATTTTTCTTCAATACAAAGCCGATCTTTAACACAACAATGATTTCCAATAGTTTGTTGAACAAGAGATTGATCTTCAATAAGATTAGCATTCAAATGATTATTAAGATTGTTGAAATCATTATGAGAATATTCCAAACTATCTCTGCTGATCTCATCACTTGAATAATCTTCAACCTGAACTAAAACAACAACTTGATTATCGTAATGATCATGGAATTCTTCCTTGACAACAGTATCTGAAAATGTTACCTCTTCATCTTCAACAAATTCTGAAACTACAACTTCTTCATGATATGTTTTCAATCCTTGACTATACTTATCATTATGATTTTTTGAATCAAAAATTGTATTATAAAAATCAGCTTGCTCACAACAATATTTAAAAAAGAATTCAGTTGAGAACACATACTTACAATGTTTCCGAAAACATGTGTGGAATTCTTTTAGTGAGGAAATGCTAGTAGTAGGAAGAGAAAAATACCATTCTCGTGCATCTTACTTGAGTGAATACATGAACATGTTCATGAGCACATCTTCATGCTGTATATTTAACTGAACCATATATTGATGAAACCTGATGGGGTGATCTGAAGGATTATCCTCTTTGCTTTCTCTAAACCGCGGAAGATAGTCTCCCCAAACATCCATAGTAGGTACTGGATTTGGAAAACCTAGAACATCGAAAAAATTGAAAGGTGCAAACCTTCGAGCCAGAATGGCTTCCATGGACTTCGGCCTCTACATCTTGAACTAGTGGAGTCGCCAATTGATTTGTTAAGATAGATTTTTTTTTCCTCCTCAGAAAGAGGAAGGGGTGACAGTAGGTCAAATTAATTAGGGCTACATAAAGGTGGGGATGACTGAGACCTTTTAATTTTCCTAGCTATTTTTCAAAATCTGTTTTGGGTTTGAAACACCTAGCTGTAAAGGTGAACTAGGTCTGTTTCTTGTTCCAACTCCCTTAGTAGCCACTGTGAAATACTGGTGAAAAGTAGTCTTTAAGATTTGCTGGTTTAAGTTCACCTCTTAAAACCAGTGAAATGATAAGTATCCCAGGGAAAAATATATTTTCAACTTCGTTCCTCGGCAATGGCGCCAAAGATGTTTGTGCCAGAAATTGTTCCCAGACTACAAGAGAACAAGCCAATACAATCTCAATAATTACAATAAAGCAAAATAGGGTTTTTAGGGTTTTCAAGGTTTTTGGTTGGGCAGTTTGAAGACAAGAGGGAAAACATTCATAAAACCAAAGTAAACACTAAATCATGAGCATTTGAATGATTGAGATGTATAACACATAAACCATAATCCAACAGAAAACACAATACTGAATTTCACCCATAGTTAGCAAGCATTCCAAGCATAAAAACATTAAACAAGAAATGAATATACCAGCTGAGTAATTAACACAAATTATAAATGAAACCAGTCAATAATCTGAAGGGCATATAGTGCATATATTTCATAGTTCAGTCTTCAAAAAACACATAAGAGTTTTTACTTAGCTCATAAACAAAGTCTGATAGCCTCCCCTTGTCAGCAAAATATCAAACCCCCTCCTATACCATTGTCCAGCTTTTATAATTACAAAGAATTAGTTCTGTCTTCCCTTCATTAGGTCGAATTTGAAACTACTCAGCAGTTACATTAACTAACTTTCAACTAATTGACTAAAAATAGAAAAATTGGATTCCTGGTAAATATGGCGACTTTCTGAAAAATAGGTGTCAAAGAAGCTTCCATATCTCTCAATCTGTGACACCTGTGAAAAAACTGAGAGAGGTTTTTGTGAATAGGTCCGTGATGGAAAAAACCCTCTCTTTGTTTTTAAAAATTCATCTCCAATCAATCAGAATATTCCCCGCAAGATGAATATTAAAACAGGAAAACATTAAATATTTTTAAAACCCTGAAAAATAGGCTGTAAAGATTAAACTGAATCTTTCAAACCTTGATAGCTGTTGCAAAACTTAGAGAGTTTTTTGGGAATGGGTATCTTATGAACAAAAATTCTTTTTGTTTTCTAAAATTCATCTCCATCAGCGCGTGGTCTGCACTCAATTGCAATAACCCAAAACAGGAAAAACAAAGCATAATTCTCAATAATATTTGCACACTCCAAGTCTTCTATCACCATTTTATTTGCAGTCACTAATCCTTCATTGGTTTCATGCAGGTACTCAATTTGATGTTTGTATTGCTTGATACTCCTCTGCAGATTTTCCTTCTTAGAATCAATGCGTTTTACCTTCTACTATTGGCTGCATCCCTTCTGGTGTCCTTGGAATTTTTAATTTCTTGTAGATTTCATCATCCTCCTTCAAAAGTTCTGTGAAGGTCCCAAGAATCTCTGGATGTTCTTCAGTTTCAACATTGCAGTGAACTTCTTCTTCAATTATCTCTCTTTTGTTCATACAGGAACTCTTTACATCACTTTGTTGTTGTTCTTGAATCATCTGATTTCGAATCTCCATGAAAATGTCAGAGATTTTAGTATCAGTGAAGACAGACTTATCTTTTGATACTACTGGTTTTAACCTTTCATAACTTCTTTGTTGTCATCTTCACTACCATCCAATTTCTCTTGAGATGATGAATCTTCTATTACTGTAATTTTTTCCTTAGCCATTTTGGGGTTTAATAACTTCTTCATGTTTAACCTAAGCTTGTTCTTTGGCCTTGTCTTAGTGTTATAGCCCAAAATGACACATCTTTGCCTGTGACCACTTTCCCATGATTTCGTCGCATGTCGGCACTTCATGAACGTCACTGAAAAACACCTATCTTGGAGGACCCATATATTGAGCTTTGTAACTCCATTTGACCTGATTTCTACACCATTGGAAAGATATTTTAGTTAGCTAAAACTTTCTAGAAGACACCAAAGTCTGAAAATACTCAGAAATACCCTAAAAATGTGTTGTTTTTCCATTCGCGATTTTCCTTAAGGAAAACCCACGTATGTGTCTCTCAACATTAAAACATTAAAACATGAGTTAATTGGAGATTAGTTATTTCATTTAACTTAATTTCCTTAACTGCTGTAACTTCTCCAACCTTCAAAACTACCTTATTTCACCCATATAAATAGAGGTAGGGAGGTCCATGAGGAGGGACTTGAATTTCTGCATTGTTATGCTAGAGGAATCGGGACTCTCTTTGCCCACACCTTTGCCCTGGAGGTCTTCCCCTTGTGTTGCAGAGCTTGGAGGCTGAGTTCTTTGGAGAAGAGAAGCAGCAGATCCAGATCAAGGTTTCGTGAGGTGCCAAACTTGAAGAGAAGGTATACTTGTACTTGTTTTCAAGATTAATAAAGATGTGATGTCCTTCTTCTTCCCAAATCATTGTTCAATGTGTGATTGAATCTCTGTTTATGATTAGATTATGATGTTAATCAGATTATTTTTTCAGATTTATTTGATTATCATTTGTTTATATGTGGTCATAATGGTTTGAGGAAGGTATAGCTTGTTTTGCAGGTCTCTTGGAGCGAGAGGAGCAAGAAGAGGATTGAAGAGAAAGCTTGGACCAGCCTTCAGTTAGTCAGGTGTGGACCTTTCTCATCTCTAATCTTGCTTATATATGCTTGCTGAACATTGTGCATCTCTCTTTCAACCCCAGTACGTTGATGGCCTCTTAAACCCTAGCCATAGGATACTTTCCTTTACAACAGAACTGGCGACTCCGCTGGGGAGAGCCTTGTCTGTTTGGGGTTTCTCTTGATTTCTTTCAGCCTTTTGCATTGTTTCAGGTCCTTCTTGCCACTTAGGAACACTTTATAATTCTGATAGCACACTTCCTCTGCCTTCCTAAGGCAGCTTTTGACCCTTTTTGGGAGTTTTTCCACCCATATCCATGTGCCCCTAAAACAGTATTTTTTCTCATTTTTTGTAGTTTTTTTTTCTATTTGTGGGCTGATTGGGTAGGTCTTTTAGGGTCCTCTACAGGTGCATGACTCTAGGGAGTTAGTGTCATCCTCTTTGGTTGTTCTTTATCTATGTGGTAAGCCTTTTATCGCATTAGGGTTTGTCCTTTGCTTTTTCCCCCGTCTCCTTTGCTTGGTTTGATTTTTGGCCTTTTGTTTCTGATCAGCCTCTGTTAGTGGCCTTTGTTTGATTTCAGAAACTTGTGGGTATTGTTTTCCTCCTTCTTTTGTTGGTTTACTTTACCTT